>QANU01052615.1:240120-342698 GCA_003254905.1 Nissolia schottii
TTTTTTTTTTTTTTTTTTATGTTTTCCATCCTGCATCACAAACTCAAACATTTTTACACATTTTTATAGCTGGTTCTAAACTGATTGACTATGAACCAAATGGTCATCAGAATTAGGTGAATTTTTCATAAAGAATGAACATAGGTTCGATTAGGAGATTCAAGATAAAGAATCACAGTTTTTGGTTAAAGTAGGTTGTGATGCTGATCAACTATGTTTCACCATTCACCAATATTTTATAAATGATTGGTCCAAGACTTGGAACTAAACGTTCAAATTTACTGCCAACTTACTGCTTAAATTTTTACAAAGCATGATCCTCATAAACAGCAAAAACACAGGTAACTTCTATGAACCAATCATAATGAAATGTTATAAGAATGAAAAAAGTAACCACAAAATTCTAAGGTCTATGTTGCATGGCCAGTACGTACACGGCATGAATATGTTGTGGATACGCTGGGATACGGCAAGGTACGTACCCAAATAGGGTACGATTGGATTTGGCATAGATACACCAGTTTACTAAAATTACGTCATTTTTTCAAAAAAAAATTTTACTAAGTAATCATCATAAGAAAACCTAATACCCTCCTCTTGTAGAAAGCCATCACGAATAGGAAAGCAATCCGCCTCCCTCCTGTTGCGGAGACTCAATATTCTTCTCCAGCTTGCGGCAAGCGAGTCCAACTCAGTCACTGAGTGGCAAGCGCATAGAGCAAAGCTTTGAAGCTCTGAATCTGATACTCCAACTCCCTCAACTATTGAATCCGCCAATCAGAGCATGCAAGTTTTCAACTCGACGGGGAAAGGTAACAACTTGCTCAACTCAAGTTTAGATTTACAATATTAGGGGAAGTGAGCACTAAACTGGTTGCATTTGGTGTATGTTTTTCATATAGTTATTGCGGCATATTAGTTTCTGGGGCATTTGCCTAGCTAGTGTAATCCCCTGAATCCAATCATAGTACATAAATGAGTTTGTGATTGGTTGGAGTGATATTGGGCTAGTGAAAAATGATATTGTTAGAGAAATAAATTATACATACATCTTTTAACCTATGAATTTGCGACTGCTTGAATATGCTACTGTTTGTATTTGTTTTTGTTTTTGTTTTGCTCTGTTGTTGTGAGGACACCTATATGTTATGATGGAATATTAGGTTGCTTTTTGTGCTTGAATATGGCTTGTTTGGATTTATATTTATATTTATCTATTAGATGAATTTACATTCACAACAAAGCTTCAAAAATCGCATCTTGCAACAATGATAGTAATCTTAGTTCTACTTCTGCAACAAGTAAATATGCTATTGGATATGCTCAAGCAAGTGATCCTCTTTGGCTTTATGTCACTATGATTCAAGATAACAAGTCTAGAAAAGAAAATGCACAATGGCATTGTAATTTTTGTAGTCACACTTATAAAGGGTCTTATTATAGAGGGAGATCACACTTATTGAGGGAGAAAGGGAATGGAATCACTATTTGTGATCAAGTTGTGAATGAATATTTAGAAGAGATGAAACAAATGGAAAATCAATTTCTTGAAAGAAAGAAAGTTGTCGAGGTTCCTTTTTTACCGGAACTACGAGTGCGGATCCACCTAGAGATGTTACTATTGATGGGACCAAGAGAAGAAGAGCTTCTAACACTCCCTTACATAGAGATTTCAATAATGGGGCAACGGGGCATCTTTCAATTGAAATAGTCTGAATGTTTTATTCTTCTCGATTACCCTTTAAGTTGGCTAGAAACCCATAGTATGTTAGCTCACACACCTATGCCGCTAACACCCAATTCTCTGGATTTCTTCGCCCGAGCTACAATGCTATTAGGACATCATATTTGTAGAAGGAGAAAGCAAAAATAATGAAGTTGCATGAACCCTTAAAAGACACTTGGCCAAATAAGGGTGTAACCATAGTTACAGATGGTTGGACTGAAGTGCAGAGAAGATCACTTATTAACTTCATGGCTATTTCTGAGGCAGGGCCCATGTTCTTGAAGGCCATTGATTGTCAAGGTAAAATGAAGGATAAGTACTTTATGGCCAATTTGATTTTGAAAACCATTGATGAGGTTGGAGAAGAAAATATGGTGCAAGTTATTATAGACAATGTATCTGTTTGTAAGGCTATTGGTGAGATTGTGGAGGTAGAACATCACCACATTTTTTGGACACCATGCATAGTGCATACACCAACCGCAACCAGTTTAGTTCTCACCTCTCCTAATATTATAAATCTAAACTTGAGCAAGTTGTTACCTTTCCGAGTTGAAAACTTGCGCGCTTTGATTGGCGGATTTGGCAGTTGGGGCATCTAATTCAGAGCTTCGAAGCTTTGCTCTGTGGGCTCACTGCTCGGTGACTGAGTTGGACTCACTCATCGCAAGATGGAATAGAATATTAGGTTTTCTCAAGAGGAATGAGGCAGATTGCTTTACGATCCGTGAAGGCTTTCCGCAAGAAGAGGGTATTAGGTTTTCTTATGATGATTGCTTAGTAAAAAAAAAAAAACTATAAAAAAATCAAAATGATTTAGTTTTAATAAGTTTGCATATCCTCGTTGTACCCAACCACACTCAACCTTATCCTAAGTCATACCCATTTTTTTAAAAGAAAAATTGAGCACGTATCTTGCTATACCCGAACATACACGTACCAATTACATACCGATGCGAATACTTTTTCAAAAAATGGAATATCCATGCAACACGGTCTAACAAAATCTGAATAAACGCAAAATGCATAACAAACCTACTTCCCTTTTCCTTTTTCTCTGAAATGCCACCTAAAACCACACATGGTTGTACTTCATAAAGAAGGGAGAACAAAGGAAAATTACTAGGCAATATTCCATAGAAAGGCCGCCATACTTTTAAATGAGGTTTCTGCAGATAGAGTGATGTTAGAGGCTAAGAAATAAGCACATCTTAGAGTAGGAGAATATCATAAACGTAGCATGCTGTATTTTTTAATGTTTCAAATACAGAGAAGCTATGGCTATTTATAGCCCTATTATACATATTCAGCAGATCAAAAAAATAATGAAAAGAATCAATATATATAAGTATAAATTAATTAGGAATCAAATAAAATATTCGATGAATTGATGATTTTATAAAGTTTAGAGAAAGGGATTGAATTTAAGCAAACACTTTTTTAGAAAATTAAATTCCTTTCTAATTAGAAAAGTTATCTTCTAAAAACTTAGGAGATAATCTCCTTATGTTCAGAGAGACAAATTTTCTGAAATCTGAAATAAAGCTTTTTTCAAAACAGAAACAGAGTTTCTTTCTAAAGTTCAGAAGCACAAAAAAGTGAAGGGAAGAAAAACGAACACACAAGGTTTATATTGGTTTGATTCCTAAATGCTAGGAATCTACGTCCAATTCTTCAAATATTTCAAATCTCTCAAATACAAACACCAATAACAAGTTTCAAATATCTCTCAAATAACCTCACAGAGTTTCAAAAACAAAATCTTTTAAAAACTAAGAAACTTAAAACAAGAACTCTCTCTTGACTCACACTCTTTTGCTCTCAATAGCTCTCAATAGCTCTCAAATAAAACACGTTTTTCCTACCAAAATGAAACAAAGAAATTACAGGCTAGAAAAACATATTCAGAGTAGGAGACTTTTGAGAGGAAAGAACGGGTGAGGGAGTGCTTCAATTGTGAGCTGTATGATTCTCTCCTTTTTTTGCACTTTGAATGATCAAGAACATCTCTTTTATACTTGATTTCGAGCTTGACTGTTGCAGATTTTTCTGATGTTTAATGCCATGTCCTTCATCAATGTCATTTTTCCTTTTCCTCTATGATTCTTGCTTGATACGAGTTGTGCTTTCCTTTTTAGTTTCCCATGAAATTAGCTTGATCTATTCTTTCTTTTATTTCTTTCCTATCTCCAAATTTTCTGTTGACACCCTTTAATGGAGGTTTTTCTCATGATTTCCATCTTTCTTTATTTTTCCTTCTTTTCCTCCATGATTTTAGCTAACCGTGCTGCACATTTTCCTTTCTTCCTATTTCGAAATGAGTTCTGCTACATGTACACCAAAAACCATACACCATACATACACCTCGTATTTATATACATAAAGTTTGTGTTTTAACTCATGTAATGTTTGTGTACTTAATTAAGTATAGTTGAGAGTATCATTTACAAGTTTGTAATGTTTGTGCACTTGTGAGAATAAAGTTTGTGCATTATTAATGGTGTATGTATGGGTATATGAAATTGGGTGTACATGTAGCATTTTTGTTTCGAAATTTGTTGGCATGATTTGTCCTTGGTGTGGCATGAAGTTTGCTACTTTCTTTTCTTCCTTTCCTTTTCTTTCTTTCTTTTTAGAGCTGTTTTTTCTCTGATAGCTTCTTAAATTTCCTTTTTAAAAGGATTTCCCTTAGCAGCTTCCCTGTAGCTACGTGGGAAACATGGATTTTGCTTTCCCAAGCTTCCTTTTTCAAACTTGTCCTTGTCATTTCTTTTCAATCTCTATATTCACTTGACTTTTTCTTCCCTTTCTTTGTTTATTAAACAATTTTCTTTTTCAGCTTGCTGCTTCCTCACATTTTCATTTTCTTCCTTTTCCAAAAAAAATGCTGACAGCCACTTTCCCATTTTTTTGTCTTTTCCTAGCTTTCGTTTTTCTCTTTTGGACTTGCTTTCTTTTCTTTATTTTAATCCATTGGCCCATTCGTTCTTAGGTTGTCTCTTCCTTATTTTCCCTTTTCCTTTTTTCGATTTAAAAACAACTTGAGTCTCAGCTTTTGGATTTGGTCCATTACTATGCGAATAATTTTTAGCTTGTTTCTATGTGTGGGTTGTATCTAATTGGGTCTCAACTTTTCTTTTTTACTGAAAGCATTGAATACACATTAAAAGGTTCACACAATATTAATTGTCATCATATCTAATTTTACAAATTTAATCAACATGAATCAAATCAGATATTTGCATATCTGATAAATATGTTAACAAGTGATATATATATATATATATATATATATATATATATATATATATATATGCGCATGCTTACTTCACTTAGACATTACAACATCAAGGTCCCAAATTTCAATGGAAGGATTGGAGATTTGAGAAGTTTTAAGACATTAAAACCTGTTTCTTCCATGACCTGCATTTACCACAAACAAAAACAAATGAGGAAACGCTACGGAAAAATATACTCCTAGCTAGTTGTAACCTCTTCTCTGATGGCACATGCATGATCTTCTTCCTCTGTGCTCTATCTTTTCCAGCTCCAACTCGAGGCTTTCCATCCTAACAGCAGGCATGTAAGAAAATATGGCTCAAAACACCAATGATAAGCCCCAATAGAAATATTTTAAGATATGTGTGATATTATTTATAATGCACGTGTGATGTGATTTAATTCGGTCATAATATATGCGTGACCATGATTTAATTTGAGTTATTATAGGTGTGTGTATATATATTTGTTTTAATTATATGAGGATGATTCAGGTCATAGTGAGTTTTTTTTTTTTTTACGTGAGAGTGAATCTTATTATATTTGTATGGTTAAGATTAAATCTTAAAATAAAAATATATCATATAGGAGAGAGAAGGAATTAATGAGCTGAAATTAATTATGATACAATTTTTTTTAAGAGTTAATCTTAATAATACAAATACAAATATAATTTAACGACTAAAAATGTAATACAATTTATAATTAATTGATGATATAAAATATTTTAGATTGTATTAAAATGATAATGTGTCAAAATTAATCTCAATTTTTTATGCTAGCAATTCATAGTATTATATATTACTAACAAATCTTTGTTGAAAAAAATTAAATGCATTAAATAAAAAATATAATTATTTGATTTCTTACAAACCTAAAATATTAATAATCTTTCACGATTTAAGAAATAAAAAATTCATTAGTGTTATGAAATAATACGAGAAGTAATAGAAATAGAATAGAAAAAGAATAAAGAAGCAAGAGAGGGGGCTTTATTCTATTTCTATTACTTCTCCTATTATTTAATAACACGATATTAACACCAATTTGCTCTTGTGGTGAAAGGTAAAAGAAATTCAAAGAATCAAATTTTGTTTGAAAGTTCTTCAAAGGTAATATTTTCTTTAATCTGTCCATTATTAATGATCACAGATATATCATAACCACATGTGATTTTTTTTTATGTCATAATTTTGTTTATTGCTTTTGTTTATATTTTATTTTTGTTCTTCTTTTATCATTTTACTTTATCAATATTATATCTTTCTGTAGTATTTCTTTCAATATTATTCTGAAAAGTGAATGGTTAGTAATATTATCAATGAGAAAATATAATCATTCCCAAAATGAATGATAATAGTACCAATAAGAAAATAGAGTCATTCTCTAGGGTGAATGAAAATGGTATCTAAAAGATAATAAAACTATTACCTGAAGTGAATAGTACTAGTACAATCAGTACTTCCAACTTGAGATCGTGATCGACCACCAATACTACTACTAGCATCATCGTCAATGACATTCATTTTTGAATATTGTTCAACCAACTTCTCCATGAAGTCTTTCAATGTCATCAATATTTCATCAGCCCGAATTACTTGACCATTTGTGATCATATTGGTCAAACAAAACTCTACATAATTCAACTTGTATCTTGGATCAAGAACCATGCCACTAGCAAAAGATAGTTTAAACTACGATGAACATCCCGATACTTATTAAGCTTTTCCTTTATGCTATATGCCATATTCCTTAAGACTTGGTCCTCCCCAGACACCAATTCACCAAAGTACTTTGAATTGCAAACATTCTATAAAAGAAAAGATTTAAAGTGGGATGCAATGAAAAGGTAAAACAAAGTGTAGCATCATAAAAAATTTGCAAGAACTTAACAAAGATATATGCACGCTTCCAATCATCATGATTGGGGGGTCCTTTCTCAATCTCTTTACCATCGAGATTAAAAGGCAAAACAACGTCCTCAAGAGCACTCACAAATGAAGGATCTAAATGTCTAAGGCTCTCAAAAGCCATCTCAAACTTCTTAGTCACTTTCAACATCATGTATGTTGAATGCCATCTAATAGGCACATCTAAAACTAGTTTTTGTGTACTAGTTATGTTAACCTCTTTAACATATTGCTCAAAAGCCTTCAATCTAGATGGAGCCTCACATATTTATAAGGAGCCCTAATTTTCAATATGGAGACATCTAGTTCCTTCAATCCTTCACTAACAATATAATTCAAAATATGTCCAGCACACCTCACGTGCATGTATTTCCCCTTAAGCATGGTGGAACCACCCCAATGACTCAAACACCTCAACAAATAAGACATAGAAGTGTTATTTGCACTAACATTATCTATAGTCACACAAGAAATCTTTGAAATACCCCAATCTTTATGCAACTCTCTAATGTTTGCCCAATGGTATCACCCTTGTGATCTCCAATCGTAGCAAAACTATAGATTTTCTTTTGCAACACCCACTCTTCATCAATGTAATGAGCAGTCGCTTACATGTAATTTAGGTTCTGAATTGAAGTCCATGTGTTAGTTGTGAATGAAACCATTTGTTAGTTCATTGACAATATGAACTTCAATTTAGTTTTCTCTAGTTCAAACAAGTAACTCACGTCTCTGGCAATTGTTGAACAACTAAGGACCTTAAATCATGGGGATGGAATACTTATAAAATCCCTAAATTCAGGATGATCCACAAATCTGCACGGAATCTCCATAATGGCTATCATTTTAGCTAGTGCAAACCTAGTTTTTTCTTAGCTAAACTCTACAAGCTTCAATGAAATAGTCGAATCATCACCTGATTTCCCCAAAACCAAAGTTTTTTGTTTTTTTATCAACTCCTTGATTCTCAGAGTTCTTTTTACAAATTTGCATACGTCTATTGAGGTTTAAATTGCCACTCACTTTGGAAGTACTATAAATATATTCTACCCCACAATGATTGCATATTGCTTTTTGAGTTTTATCATCCCTAGCTAGTAAAATGTTTCCAACATTTTGCAGTGAGTCTTCATTTGGTTACCTTCGTTAGAGCACTGTCTTCATCTTCCATTGATGGCTCTGGCACAAGTGCAGGTGTAGGGGTAGGTGCAGCCTCCATTCCCCTCACTGCAGTTGAATTTGGGGGCTCATTGTTCGGATATATTGATGGAGCAGTGGGAGCACTCCCAACATGACTACTTCCATCCATTGTAAAGAATACTCACTGAAGAAATAGACATAATGAAAAGTTGAAAACAAGAATTAGCCATCAAGAATTTAACAAGAAAAAACCCTAGGGTTTTAACAATCAAAAATCGATTGTACATAATCAAGAATTTAAACATTATACTAAAATTAAAAAAAAATCAACAATTTTAACAAATCAAAATCAATAACTCACCAATTTTACATAAATAGAAAAAATAAACCCCTAAAAAAGGTAGAAATTATAGGAAGGGAACTCAGGGAAGACTTGAGTCAGAGACTTTTAATCACCACAATGCAGAGGCATAAACGGGGGGAGGTTGAGTGTATGGTGGCCAGAGTTTCCGTGACGATTGACGATGGGAGAAGATGAGGGAGAAACGAGAGAATTTAGAGATGAGAAAATTGAGCTGGTGAGAGTTGAGAGAGATGAGAGAACTGAGAGTGAGAGGGAGTGTCAGCGAGAGTGAGAGGGAGTGTCAGCGATAGTGAGAGTTTGAGAGAGATGAGAGAAAGAAGCTTAGTCTAAGAGAGGGGTTTCTTTTGGCCTAACTTTTTTTTTTTTAAATTTAATCGATCAGGTCGGGTAAGGTGGGTTTGAAAAATTTAAATTTGCCACCCACTCATAGCGTGCCTGCTTGTTTTGAGTCATTCGCTGACCCGCCAACCAACCCAACACAAGCTGCATACATTGGATTGAACGGATTTTGGGATTTTTGCAATTTTTGCGATTTTCGCGGGTTGACCCGATCCGTAAGCAGCTCGCATCACCAACCCGGCATCACCAACTGACCCATGTGCACTATGACCTACGTGACTCTGAATTGTCGCCCAACCAACTTCAAGACGCTAAAACGGCTTGCTACTGTTGCTGACGTGGAAGACTTGTGTTGATATGTGTATGACAATGCTGATTACTCTTCTCGAAGTCTTTCAGTGAGATAATTCCATTGGTGGGGTTATTTTCTCATCAATTCTACCCCGAAACGGCACTCTTTTTCGCCTATGTGCTCATGCATTTGGTGTCTTATTTATATTCATGCAAATTTGTTTCCTTGTCTATATTCGCACAGATCCACTACATTGTCTGCCTCTACGCACACATATTGTTTTGTTTGCTTCCGTGCATATCCATTTCCTTGTCTGCCTCTATGTAGATTTGTTATTTGTCCTGCCTCCACGCAAATCTGTTGCCATCTTCTGCACATACCCGTTGCTGTTATTGCCACCCCAAGCCCCAACAATCTTTGCGACAAGCTTAAAGTTTGATGGGGGAGTGTGAGAATAAAATAATATATCTTAGATTGTATTTTAGATTGATTTATTCTAATTTTATATTGATTTATGCCGTTATGATTTGATATGTTTCTCACCTACAAACGGATGTAACCTCGTCATACTCAACACAACATTCAATAATACAAACCTTGTTATTTTTTCTAGTTATTTTCTATGAAAAATTAATAATAAGGACTGCTAAAGAACATTAATTAATAAAAATGAATAATTATGCTGAAACTATTATGAATGATCTAATAAAATATTCATTTAAGAGAATGGCCATAAAATTTGTATTAATAGACAATAACACTATGCAACTTCCCTAACCCTTCATTCCAATTATTCATTCGTAATTGGCAGATATAATTAGGAAATTGGATGACTTATATAAAGAGGTCAGTCTCATATATAGTATATTCAATATACCCTTCAGTATTGGTAAAGTTTAATACACTCAATTTCTATAGTTCTAACTAAATTATGCACCTTTTAATTTTAATTACTTAACTTTTTAAAATATAAAGGAATTATTTTTAGACTTAAATTTTTGTTTGTTATAGTTCTAAATAAATTTAACCTTGAATTCTATATAGTTCTAACAATATAGTAAAAAGATGACATTAAACAATTAAATCAACACATTCCAATATAGTTTTAACTATCTAATTTTCTATGAACTTATGAATTGAATCACCCTTTTTTTTAGCATAATTATGAAACATTATATTATATCATTCATTCAACATATCGAATATTCAGCAACAACAAATTTATAATAAATTTATATTTACCTTTTCTTAATTAAAATTATTTATCTTTTCACATGTTAATATTAATATCAATATATATACATATATATTATAATATTTATTTCATACTATTTTATTAATTTTCGACCTCTTTGTCTGATTTCTGTCTCCATCCATGATTGGGGATGAATAATTTGGATGAATAGAGTTGATTATAAATAATTGGGGATGAACGAGATAAAAGGTATTGTTTACTTACAAAAATTATATGATCCTTCTTAGTAATTAATCTTTTATGAGGTTCTTAATTCCATTATAATTGGTCCTTCTTTATAATTAATGTCTCTTAACTGTTCTTACTAATTTTTCCTATTTTCTATGCTTCAATCATGAATCTTAATATAGATAATTATCTCACTACATATAGATCGTACGTAATTTGGTTGTGCGTGCATTTATATTTTTTGGGGTGCTTTTATGCGTGCTTTTTTATTTTTTACCATTAATTTTGCTTCTTCTTCTTCTTCTTCTTCTTCTTCTTCTTTTTAAAGTTCATTACCTTCTCTAATACGATTAGATTAATAGTTAAAATGTTCGCATTACCGTGTAATAAGTAATTTAGCAAATGAAAGTATCCTTACCCTAATATTACTAATATTACGGGACAAGCTGTTGCAACTGTGTTTAAGGAAGCTTAGACTAAGGTTTGATTTTGTAATCTGTGGATTTTATAGGGTTTTTGAGTTTTTTTTAGTTCTTTCAAAAAGGCATAATAATATTATTTGGTAAAAAATAAAAAAATAATTCTCAATAAACTTAGTTATAAGAGTAGTGTTTAATAAATATATTATAAAGTTATTTATCTTATGTAAAATTAATATAATAAACATAAATATCGAATAAAATAATAATTATCAAAATTTAAGATTATATTAATATTTAACATAAAATAACTCTAAAAATTTTATTTATAAAAACTTTTAAAAACATTCCATAACTTTTAAAAACTAACAACGAAAATAATATAATTTTTTTATTAAACACAAAAAAAAAATTTACTTATATTTTTTTAACAACCAAATCATAGTCTCAAAAAAAAAGCTTTTATGAACAATGCCTAAATTGTTGAGCTTCGAAGATACGGAGATTCTATTTTCAGTAGCCAATACATAGGGCTCATTTTCAGGTCATTTATCATGACTGGTCACTTTTTTATGACAAGAAAGAAAAATCACCATAGACTTTAACACAAGTAGAAGACAAGAAAGGATAAGAATTGAACTTTTCATCATTTAAGTTATTTCGATAAACATTCAAATCAAAACCTCATGCATACATTAGCCTAGATGTCATGCACTGGTATGCCTAGATGTCATGCACTGAGGTTTTTTATTATAATACCCGATTTTCAAAATTTATTAGTAAAGTATTACTATTTTAAAATATATTATAAAATTATACATATTTTGTATGATGTGATAGAGGAGTTAAGTTGATGTAGCAGAGTTAGGTAAGACTTACTAAACTTATTACCATTTTATTTTGAAATCGTCGGCTCTCTTAATGTTTTATAAGTTAAAATGAGATTACTGATTTAAACTATACATCACTTATATGTTTGGCATTTGAAAATCATTTTAAAAAAATGACGTTTTCAACACTTAAATGCCTACAAATTTGGCGATTATATTAAAAATAAAAAATAGTTATAAGTTGAAAATTATTTTTTTAATAAAAACATGTAATGTCTTTTTTATCTGCACTATTAATAAAAATAATGACTTTGACTTTATTGGTTTTAAAATCAATTGTTCACATTGAACAAGTATAAAATAAGTATTTAATCATTGAAAAATCTTACATCTAAAATTAGAGAAGCATTTTGACTCATGATAAATTTTCTAACTCTTTACTACATGTCAAGATAAAATATTAATGTCTTTAACCTAAATTAATTTAATTACTTAGCAATATTATTAACATTAGTGTTAGGTTTTATTTGAAGAAAAGTTAATTTAAGTTAATCATCCCTCCCTCAAATAATTTCCACGCATTTCAATTTCCAATTTAAAACGTGGTGCTAACAGTTATTTTTGCCACCAAATTACTCATCGTCCTTGAAATTATTATTTTGACGTTGTTTGCTCTGAAGATCTCAAGTTCTTGAATTGGTCGCTCATTTGTTATCGATAAATTGGTCACCTCTTTATTATCACTGAATTGGTCGCTCATTTATTATTCATTTTAAATAAAATGAATTTCCCTTTTTAGATATCTAAATAGGTTGGCAATTATTTTTTCCTAATCGATCCTTCTTAATTAATATTTTGATCTTCTAGAATCAACTATACTAATTTCTATTAACAAGGTGGTCAAAACTTCTTCTAATCTTACCTTCAAACTATTCTTTTACTAAAATATCCTCAAGAGTTGGATTTTTTTACCTCTTAAACTTCAACTCATCTCTGATACGACAAAGCAAAAACATTAACTCAAAAAACTTTAATAAACCTTTATTTTTTTACTAATTCCATTGTTAACAACATGATTACAGATAGCCCTTTTCCTTGCAGCATTGAATGGCTTCCTCAAACGTTTCCTCAACCCCATACTTGAATTCAAATCCAGCATCAATGAGTTTCTTCGAGTTTAAATGTGGTATATTCTCACCCTTCATTTCCTTTATGGACCTGGAGGAAATAAAACAAGGATTTATTAATATTAATTAAAAATGAGATCGAAATAGATAAATTTATATGTGATCTTAGAATGTCATGTTAAATATATTCTAAATCATACAATGAATAATATTTTAACTTTTAAAAATAGAAGACTTTTTACTTATAGATGAAATACAACATATATAACACGATGATCCCATATCATTTAAGAATTTCTCATTGAAATGCACTCACATAATCAATAATTATTTTTTTCCCCATATTATATATAGAAAAGGAAAATAGTTACGCACTCTGGTGAAGGTATTTTAAATTCAGGGTGTTTAGCGCGAATTAGTTCAGCCACCTCTTCAGTAGTTACACTGCATGGTGAGCAATTGTATCTCCCTTTTGGATTTGGATGCTCGAGCAGAAAAATGTGCCCTCTTGCCACATCATCCACATGCGCTATAGGGAAATGGAGGAGTGTACCAAATTGATCCCCTTCATCTGCAGCATCATCAATTTCATTTTGTTAAAAAGAAATTTACTTGAAAAATAAATAGCCATATATGTTCATTAAGAAAAGATATTTCATAAACGTAATTTTATTAGGTCATATGTCAGCACACTCATGTAAAAGTTGGTGGAGTCCATGAACGGGTGAGTATGTCTTAAATGAGAAATTTTCATATAGTTATAAACTTAAAATTTCTCATTTAAATGCACCCACAAAAAATTGGTAAGAAGACCCACTAATATTTTGTGTGTGCACGTCTAAATAAAATATTTTAAGTCTGTGTTTATCCACAAATTCATCGTCTTAAATAAAGTTAGTACAGTCCACTTTCATATAAATGTGGCTAAATATGAGTTGTTAAATTAGACAAAAATCCTCTAAAACAAAACATCTCTTATTTCAAAGAATAAAATGAGAAATTTCGTTATTAAATTATTAAAATGAGAATGAATCTTATTTTGACTTTGTTAAGTTAAGTGTGACATTCTTGAGAACCCAAATTTAATGAACTTATGCTGGTTCATCAGTCAACATAACTAACTTACCAAATAACGAGGCAAGAGAAGTATGAACAGAATCAGGGAGCTTAGGACAAATGAAGGGTCCAAGAACAAAAGGAGGAATGAGAGACACAACATCCAACCCATTCTTCTCCCCAAACTCTAGCGCCGCCTTCTCGGCCAGCGTCTTCGAAATACCGTGCGACCACGAGAACTGCTTCGTCTCGTTCAGGAAATCCACGTCGCTCCAGTAGCTCTCATCCATGTCCTGGGCCCCACTGCGGTTATGGATAACCGCCGACCCGCTCGACGTGTACACCACGCGCTTCACGGTCGTGGACTTCACGCACGCTTTCAGGATCCCCAGGGTGCCGTCCACGCTTCTCTTGATCACCGCCTCGGGAGGCTCGTTCACTTGGAAGTCAACGGGGGCGGCCATGTGGAAAACACCAACGCACCCTTCCACCGCCGCGGTGAAACTCTCCGGGTCGCTCAGATCGGCAGTGAAGATTCGTAGCTTTTCTGAT
This sequence comes from Nissolia schottii, assembly GCA_003254905.1. Taxonomy (NCBI): domain Eukaryota; kingdom Viridiplantae; phylum Streptophyta; class Magnoliopsida; order Fabales; family Fabaceae; genus Nissolia; species Nissolia schottii. Next base: position 254,578 of record QANU01052615.1, read on the forward strand.
GCGCCGGGTAAATTTGTGAGGAAGCTAACGTCTTTCTTCCTATTAGCTGTAATGCAAATACATAATAAAAGTGTGCAAGTTACATTACCAATACCATAATTCTACTTAATTTAATAACTAATGAATTTTGCTAACAAGGGTCGAGGGCAAGTGTTAGATATAGGAGACAAAATGTGAATTTTGTCATGTATAATTATATCTAGCATTTGTAACTAAGAATAGTTAGTTAGCATTATGAGTTGAAGGCTGTAACTTGAGTGACAAGTTAACAGATTTGTAGTTAGTTAGAATTCGGTTAGAGTTCTGTTAGACTGTTAGTGAGTGTAGCTTGTGGATCAAGCTATCACACCTTTTATATATATACATGATTATTATCAATGAAAGATTCATCTCTAATGATTCAGTTTCAGATCATCTCTTCTTTCTCTTGTTCTCTGTTCATGCTATTGTAGCATCATTTCTCATATTTTCTGCATACTGCATATATGCAGTTTTATCAGCAAGAGCACTTGTTAATTAAAAAAGTTAAAATAATTACTTTGTATTAAGAAAAAGGTAAATTTTACATTTTTTTAATGATATTTATTGCTTTAAAGTTTTAAACTTTATTAAATTAATTTCTTTAACCAATGTTTTTATAACATTGGTTAGAAAAAACTCATAATGAATATAGTTTGAGCACTATTTATAGAACTTTTAAGAAGAACAAGAATTATATTATGATTATGGAATAGTAAGGGATCTATGTTTTACTTAGTATCTTTAATCTTAGAAATTGGCATTTTTATAATGTGAGTCTCACCACTAATTGAAGTTGAAAGACCACTTAATAGTCATTGAATAAAAACATAATCCACTTGACTTGCTGCTCTAAGAACGTGTAATAAATTTTCAGAGAAAACTACTTTGAGCTAAAGTGATCAATTGTTAGTTCTTTCTATTGTTGGATGGAACTGAAAATGAAAAAATTTCTCATTGTTCTCTCGTAATTAAAAAGTAAAGTGAAAATGAAAAATCATATATACCTGGACCAGATCTAATAGTGGTATTAACAGCGTAACCTTCCTGAAGGAGTCTCTTGATCGTAATTGAAGCAATGAACCCTGTGCCTCCTGTAACACATACTCTTCCTTTCCCCATATTGCTACACACTTTTCTCTTCCTATGTTATGCTTCTAATAATTCTTGATGGACTCTGAATGAGAAAAGCTTCATGTATTTATAAATATATGTAGAGAATCTTGCTCCACTACCTTTGGTAGTCAGTTGGTAATAATTCTAATAATTCAAAAATTGCATAATTTTTTTTATTTTTATTACTATTTTTATTTTCATTATTATTTTGTATTTATTATTATTATTATTATTATTATTATTATTATTATTATTATTGTTAACATTAATATTTCATGATTACCTGGAGGTGGTAATCCAGATAAACATCTTCTATGGAGGTAATCCACACTACCACTTTAAAGGCAATGTGTATTACTTGAGTAATTCAGATTATCAGTAATCATGTCGCACCAAATAAGTCAATATAGCTTACCAGGTAATTTAAAAGTCAGATTACGGTAATCTGGATAGATTACATCATACCAAATGCATCATAAGCTCTTTGAGTGCTTAAAGAGTTACTTACTAATTACCCACCAACAAGGTTCTCACATCGGTCAGTGAGATTCAAGAAAATCAAGACTTTATAATATATTTTTATAATTTTATCATTTTAAAAATAATTAAATATTATTAATATATTTATAAAAATGATATTTAAACATTTTAATAGAGATAAAATAGTAAATTATATTAAAATTTATTTAAAAAACCCCAATTTGGGGAATCGTGAAATGAAGGTTGGGGTTTTGGAGGATTAAAAACTCTTAAAAAAAAACATTTTTTCTTTAAATGTAAAACTCATGAACAATAAGCAAGAACGAATATAACAAATTTTATAGCATGAGAATCAACTTATATAATTGATGCTTACAAGTTGGTTTTGCACATGCCAACGTCGTATAATTAAAGAAAGTTATTTTTGTTTGTTTAATATTATTTTTCTTCTCAAAAATGAAAGTAGTCAATTAAGAACTGCAATATGATGAGTGTCTAGGCTAGCTATATTAATTACTCTCTAAGCTTTATTCTTTCACAAATCAATTTTGAATCAGCTGCTACTTCCTATGGTTGGTAGGAAGGGATCGACCTAACCTTATGTTGAAACCTTTAGTTATTTTTAGAGTATTTAAAAATTTACCAAGAAGATTGTTTTTTTGGTACAAAAGATTTTTTTTTACTCTGCCTTATTAGGTAAGAATTAATGAGATTAGTTATGCAAGTTCATGTTATCTTTCACTTTAATATATAATACTTTGAATATTAGAGCTGGTGATGTTATAAGTTATGCTTATTGAATAATATAAAATAAAACATTGTTTTTAGTCGAATAATAAAATATAAAATATCCTATAATTCATGGATTATCCATTCAACAGGTTACGTTACTGAATTGAGTATGAAGTTGCCAGGGTAGACTCTATATGCACCAACCAATAGCTGACACTTAATTATGATCATTAATTATGATCAATATAACATGGTGATAATTCTTTTAACTTTTCCCCCTATTAAACCAGTATTTTATATTAAAACAGTATTTTTTTGCCCTATTATATTATCTTAAGTTTGAATCATTTGTATAAAAGTACCGTCAATTAAGAGATCCCTAAAAAAACACTGCTAAGAGAATTTATTGATCATATCGTCGGTATTTCTCAAACCTTTTCTTAAATAAACTACAACTAAATATTTTGAAAATTTGAAAGAAATTTGAAACCCTAAAGTAAAATTGGGAATGACAAAAAATTCACAAATACAGGATATCTATAGGTATCATCTACGGTGAGTACACGTAGGGATCATTTTTATACTCACTGAGATGGTTTCCATACCCAATTATTAATGAGGATGACAAAGTTGAAGAACCCAAAACTTACGGATACTCGTTACATATCTGCTAATACATAAAATTATTTAAATATCCCTAGCGATATAAATATACAAAGTTAAAAACCTATAACATATCATTGAAATATTTATCAAAAAATTTATTATTGAATTTTAATTATATATTTGGTTAATTTAAATTGCCACACATTAGTAATAGCAATATCATAATATTGATAGTAATTTTCTTATGAATTTTTTATTTTTTAATAAATACATGCAAATATTCACAAAATTTCAAATTATTGCCGATAATAAGTAATGTATATTTGTGATGAGTATGGATATAAATACAAATAATCAAATATTAGGGGAGTATAAATAATGGAGACATTTATATGTCTCATGGGTATTCAAGTGTGTGAAGCTTTACAAACAGATGTACAAGTACGTAGTCTAAAATGGTTGCCGGTACTTTTGGAATATTCAAGGCAATGCTCTAGAAGGGCTTGACCAATATTAATTCCAGCATGTATGCACATTCATCGCATGACAGTAACCTTGTCCATCTTTTCTGGTAGCCTTTCAATTCAAAGCAGGACTATCTAAAATCTGAACTAATATCCTTCATTTTCATACCACCTTTTTTCGGGGAGGATACATAAAGTGGAAGAGTCAAATTGGAATATCAGCATTATCATTATTTTAGCAATGTTTTTTTTTTCTACATAATTTTTGTGGACACCATTTAAACATCTAACTAAATCTTAAGTTATTAAGTAATTGAAACATATAATTTTCAATGTTCTTTTTTATCATAAAAAATTTAGCGTATGATTTTCCATATGCATGTCTAGGGCATGTTATTGGTTTAGATTTTAGCAGAATTACTTTGAAAATAATTAAAATCATTAATTTTAAAAGAATTGATGAAAGTTTAGAAAGGGTTAAAAAATGAGTTTTAAAAAAAATCGATATTAATATAAGATACAAAAGGAAAAACTATAATAGTTTCAGTTTTTAGAAGAAATCAATTTTGCAGGAAGTGGGTGGTCACCCTCCTAAAAGAAAAATATAGGCTCATTTGAATTGGCTTAACAAAAAAAAAAGGAATAAGGAAAACTACTCTTGGCATTAGGGTTCTCAGAAGACACCTAAACAAGTTGATAAGTAGCACGGTTGACTTCCTTGTCAGTATAAATTGACAGAAAAAAATGAAAAATTGTGAGAAGATCGTGTTTTTATTTCCAAGTTGTACATCATGCTTGACTTGTTTTTTAGATATTTAAGAAAAAAAATTTAGTCTGTTTATTACCTTATATAAGATCATATCGTATTAGGTAATATTACGAAACTAATATTTATCATATTTTTGACGTAATATAAAGTAGTATAATGTTATACATTCTTATCCATTTTTATCCTATAATAATTATATTAAGTTAATATGTCCTAGAAAGTCTGATTACATCAAAAAATATTAATTTTGTTACTCAATTCAAGATATAATCTAACATTCTATATTCATATTCTTTTTCTCATCTGTCATTGTATCACTTCCACCCACTACCGTCAAAATATGGTGTATCGTTGGTAATAGAGCACTTCATTTGGGAGCTATGTGCAAGCCGTCATTGTTGCTCCTCCATGCAAGTCATCATCAAATAACTATTGCGTGTTTTATTAGTTTGTTTCCTAAGTATTTTTAATAGATTTTTAGGATTTTTATTTATTTCTAGGCATAAATTAGGATAGTTGCATTTAGTAGAATTATTTAGGTTTTATTGGATATTATCTCATTACTAGAAAAATGAGTTTTAGCGACTGATTAAGTATCCATAGCTATAGTTTTTGTTACTGACGGAATTTACAACAGAACAATCTTCTCTTGCTAAATTTAGAAAATTGCGACGGAACCACCTCTCGTTAAATATTTTTAGCCAATGAGTGTTAAACCCAGAAGAAAAAAAATTACCTTAAGCCCAAAAGTCTTGCTTTGAAAATACGTAGGCCCAATCCAACATTTTTCTTCAAACTCTCGTCCGATTCTAGGCCCAAACCCATAACCATAGTTTGTTCTCTCTGCACACACCGCCGCCATGTCACACGACTGGTACATGGTGTTTCTATTAAAATGTTCAAATCTCTAAAACACATTTTCTTTTTCACGTGTGCTGTAGGTTCAATTTTATGAGAGAATGTCACCTTTAGTCCCGCTGAACGTTCCTCTTGGATCCTTCTCTAATGTAAGAAAGAGTAATTGCATTGCAACCTTTCCACGTCGAGATATATACAAGTTAGAGGTGAGCTCTTACATCTGTTTTCATTATTTTTGGAATTACCGGTTAATAGTGATTTCTGTCAATTCAATTGCATGTTTCTTGATTTAGATTTTTCACAATGGACTAACTAGTAAAAGTTGACGTTCATATTGCTCAGAAGATAATTGAGAATCAAGGAAAACATCTTTGTTCTGTAGTACATGGTTCATTGCCACCGGAGACTCAGAACAAGGCAGGTGTAAACTCCTACCTCTCTCTAAGAAGTTCTAGATTTCCTGTTGAATCTCACTTGTTTCATGGGAATCTGATCTTTAAGTTTTAACTTTTGCATTTTTCCTAAAAAATATTTATGCCATTTGTTTTGTTCTTTGTAAAACTCTGTTTATCATATTCATTGACAATAAATTTCCTGCTGACTGTAATCGGTTTGGGTTAAGTGTTATTTCATGGCCTCGTTAAGAAATCCTCCTGTTCTTTCTTTTGTACTTGCTACATATACCTTAGTTTAATGGTTTCTACAGTTTTAGCAACTGCATCATCAGCAACAACTTGCTAAGCAGAGGCGGCAACAGATGGTTGGGGCAGGAATGGGGCAAGTTTCATCACAAGAAGGAGCAACAAACATTGGTGGAGGGGGCTTCATCAACCATTATCCTATGTTATATATAACAAGTTAATCACTCTGCTTTTTCGTACATGTAAGATTATTATTTCAGTTTATGTAAATGTTGAGATATGAGATGGACAAGGTGATTGTTGACTTGCACGAACCCCCAGGAGCTGTAACTACAAATTAAGCATGTGCTTAGAATTTCATTTATTGTTTGAGTCATAAGTCATGACAATACTATTTGTTTGTAAGTTTGTTGCGATTGATTTGTTATCTCATATTCTTCTCTTAATTTGTTACTGCATTTGAATTGCTTATTTTCTATCTATCATGTGATAATTATTATATGCTTAATAATAATTTTTATGATATTATAAGGGTAACGTGAAAAACACAACTAGCGACATATAGAGACGAATATTTCTTTGTAATGTAGAATTAAAATTAGCGACGGATAGCGATGAAAATTCCGTTGCTATGTAGAATCAAATTGGCGACGGATAGCAACAGAAATAAATTAGTGATGGATAGTGATCAGAATTCTGTTGCTACAGATTTGCGACGGAATGACACCCGTCGCTAAAATTTTACCTAGGAGCAAATTTGTAATGACATTAGCGATTGAAATATCCCTCGCTATTTTATTTTTAGTGATGGAATTTAAGCTTTAGCGACGAATTTTTCCGTTGCTAAATACTCTCTAGTAATGTCTCTTTTTCATAGTTGTTATTTGAAGTTTAGGAAAATAAATCTAAGAGGATCATTGAAGATTAGAAGAAGATAAAAGATAAGATTGAAGAAAAGATTTGAAGAGAAGATTTGGATCAAAAAAGATAAATTTGAATGTGATTTGGAAAGATCTAGGTGAAAATATATGCTGAAACTTTTTCTATGCTAGCTTTGTCATGAATTTTGAACCTTTATTACGGATTAATCTCAACTTAGCTCCAACTACAAAGTTTTAGATATTTCTTTTATCTTTAATTAGAGACTTGGATCAACTCAATCGGATATGTATAGCATAAGTTATGATATTTTTACTATCACAATGCAATGTTGTCAAAAAATTTGAATTTCAGTGTTTTGTTTAGCTAATTCTAGGTCCAGGCTTTATAAATACAACCCCAATGATTCCAAAGAAGGGTAGAATCAGATTTGAAGATGAGGCAACTCTAGAAGAGCTCCCTGCGAAGACGAAAACTTCGAGGGTGTGACACGATGAGGGAGAGATCCCAATTTGTCCCCAAGTCAAGTCTTCACCATTGTTCTTCCGTGGAACCTTTAGCTAATGGTTTTATTTTCTTTTCTTCTCCTTCTTCCATTATGAACTAAGTCCTTACTAGGAGCATTTGATGTAACCGTTTCTTTGATGATGTTATTAGAAAACCTCTTTATTATCAATTTTTGTATCGGTGTTAATTAAGTTTTTATGAACTATTCTTAATGCTTTCGATTAAATGACCATTAATCGAATGATTTATTGTCTTGCATGAATTTGAGAAAAGGAATGCGAGAGTGCTCCATTATAGAAACCATAAGTTGAGCGAAAATTCGAGAGGAACAAAGTAACCTATGTGGTCGTGGGTGTGAAATTCACAAATCATTCATGCTTTTAATAGATTAGGTTACACCAAGAGATTGGGTAGTCACTTTAAGTAAAGATAATCGTTCAACCTCGAGAGAGGATTATGATTAGGATAAGAACCCCGGCTGTAACACCTCTAGCTAACTGCCTACGCTTAAGTCGTACGCAATGCTCACTAGGTTGTTTATCACTTGGTGGGAATACTTATAGTCCTTTATTACTTTTGAAAATACTATATGTAAGGGAAAATATGGACCATTTTAAAATTTTTCTATTTGTGACTTATTCATAAAGTATGAGCCGCGCGTGAACAAGATATAGAGAATACAAGCGATAGAGCCTTGAGCTTACGACTATTCATAGCTCCTAGTATAATCAGTTATATAAGCAAATACATCACAGATAAGTACAACAAACCACGTAGTATTACAATAATTTACACATACATGTCATATCCATCAAGATACATAACAAAAGTCCATTTATCGTACAACTATACTAGCTCGTCTTCACGGCCTTGGAGTTCTGCCTCTCAGCTACAGGTAGCCCGTACTTCGTCCTTTACTGCTCCTCGTGTTGTTCCTCGTAGCCCTCGTTCGCCCCTGAAAACATGAGCGAGTGGGGGTGAGAACGTTCGTCCTCAGTGGGGTACCTTAGCGTAGGGTTTACTTCTTTAACTCGATTATGAACCAGGTTACTCAGGAGATCTCTAGGTGTTCATGCATACTACATTCCTACTAATTATTATCTTCGCCTAGATCCTAAGCAACTTTATCTACTTTACTAGGTGACGGAGGATCTAGTCTTTTCTTTATCTAGGTTCTCGTGCTTATTAACTTCATTCGCGTATGTACATAGGTCGTCTCGAGCGTTCTCATGACTGTACTTACATAATATACAGACTTACATGCATGTATTCATCATATACTTATGCATAACATATCCATTCGTCACATACTCTTTCATTATGTATTTTATGCATAGGGGATCTGGGGTTCTCTTACGCTTCCGGCTAACTAATGGACAGCGGTCGCATCCTTCTTGTTATCTTCCCATCTAACTAATGGATTAGGGTCACGTCCTTTTTATTGAGTCCTTCCACCCTTGTAATCGTGGTCGTCCAGTTACAACCTACTTCTGTTCCCATATTGATGATGACCAGGCAATGCTATAACCTGAGTGGTTGAGAACCACCTCAGATAACTAATGTTCCATCTATTGACCATCAATAGAGATAACCATCCACTATGTGGGATGGCAAGGGGTCGTCCTCCTGACTCAATCCGAGAGTGGACTCGTTCATCATTACCATTATCGTTATTCGTTATCATTATCATTATCATTATCATTATCTCTTAGGTGTGACGTCACCCTTATATATTTTTATCCTTCTTTTCTTTCTTTCTTTTTTGTTTTCGTTCATCATTATTGACCAATCCATCGTGCTAGACTGGTGAGGGGCTTGTCCGTAGACGTGCCAAGAGAGGGACTTCCTATTATATAACTACGTACTTGCCTTAAGGTACACCGGACCCTTGGTGGTCGGAACCTTCCTAGAACCTTACTCATTCCCTAGCGTTCAATTATGATCTTCAAGCATTAGGTGATTAATTTCCAGTTATCTAAGTGTGTCCTAACACTTAAGTGACAACCTTGTCATCATGATGCTTTTTTATTATAAGTACCATAAATCAACAGTTACTTTCATATACTTTTCTAGGGTTCTGTGCTAGTTGGAACATGTAGAAAAGTTAAACTCTTAAGTTCTTTAATGGTTATTCGAATACTAAGGCTTTGTCATTCAAATAACATAAAAATTGGGCCCTTGAGTTGTCAAAATCAGGTAACTTCAGGTCAGGCCGCTGGACAAGTCAGTGCCAGCGTCAAATTATTTTTCGTAAACCCGAGGCCTTCCCACACAGGTCCAATCAGTACAGTTATATTTTCCCAACATTAAAATTTCATAAAATCATCTTCACATCATCACCTCTATATTTTCTACATAAAATCTACTACGTTATATTTTCACATAAACGTTCATAAAACATCATAATAAACCAAATAGACAGTGGGTCTAGGATTACCCATTTCTTAAGCAAAATCTGAACCAGTGGAAGTGATGAGAAAAATATCCTCTTCACGTTGGTATGTTCCTCCTATTTTTTTGAGTCCGGTAGCGTAACAGTATGCATGAACGGTACTGATAATATGTGAAAATTGAGGAAAATTTTATGGGGAAGGAAGCAGGTCTCTTTGGCTATTTATAAGCCTTCGAAGATGTGGCCTACATTAATCAACTTAATTAATTAAATACCATAAAGGATAATTGCTAAGGTTGCTGACTCATACCCACGTGGTATATGTGGCCGGCAAAACTTCGTTTTTAATTTCGATCATAATTAATCGTGTTTGGTCGTTAATCACTTGTGTATGGATATCCTAAAAATATACCGCATACATATTCGCGATCTACTAATTTTCCTGGTCATAATGGTATGTTAGGCTGAGGTATTCAAGAATTTATTTCCGTAAGTGTATATTTTATGGATTCCTTTGGGACTCGACGGACTTCCGAATTTGGCTGAAAATTGGCACGGACCTCGCGGCATCCCGCAAAATCGTGAAACAATTATTTTGATTGGCGTTTGGAAGAAATATGTTTTATAAATAATTTTTTCAGTCTAAATAATCGTCTCTAATATACTTTTAATTTAGTGAAATTAGGAATTACACGAAATCTTTATAAGGAAAAAAATTAGGATGTTACACCGGCCATTAGTTAACTAGAATAATAATTGAATAACAATATTTTAGGATAATTGTGCGTGTTTGTCTATGAACACGCATGAGTCTAGAGTAGGTGAACTCAATTGCCCTAGTATCCATCTCCTTAACCTTTCTCACCTTATATTTATTTAGTTATTTTTCCTTTATTATTTATATATTTTGTTTTATTATCTTTAGAACCAATTTTCCAAAACTCTTCCAATCAATTTAATCGAGTTACTTGTCAATTAAAATCTAGTGTAATATTATCCTCGTGAGTTTGACAACCTGAATTTTAATACTCACTTTTATTACTTGTACAAATTAATGCACTTGCTATTATTGCAAAATTCACATCAAACACAGATCATTTTTGCTACGTACTGCTATTCACATGACTTCATTTTAACAAAATATTAGTTAGTGATATATACATATATATATATTAATTGGACTGATGATTCACTCTACCAAAAAACTAAAAGTCTCGTAACTGACTAATATTTATAATCACAATAAACTCCCTCAAATTAGCTACCCAACATTTATGATATTGACACCTCTGGTCAAACTATTATAGAGCTCAATCGTACTCTACACCATCATTATGGAATTTATGGTCACTTGGTCATTTAGTAGGTGCTTAACCATTGGCACTTCAAGAGTCGCTCAGAATACTATAACGGACTTTATCATAGAGATCAAGAAAGGAGACTTTAGCTATTACTTCTTCAAATCATGCATGAATTATTGTAATACATGAAGCGAGTCGTGAATATTTTCGGATAAGGGCAATCAATCAACATGTGAGTATCATGAAGAATGTTGAAGCAAGTTATTATTTGTGCCACTGTGGCCGCTGGTTCCAGATGTCTATTGGGTTGTTTCACTCCTCCTTCCTTGGTGGCCAAAAGCTGAAGGGGTCAGAGGCTGTGTGGTCGTTGTTACGGAAATTGCAGTATTGCATATTTGAGTTTATTATGGTTACAATTTTTACTTCATCTTATTAGATGAATGTTCATAATTATCCAAAGTTGTTATTTGTACCATCGTGGTCGCTTGTTCCAAATGTTTATTGGGTTGTTTCACTTCTCTTTCCTTAACCAATGTTTTTATCACACTATGTTTTTCCTAGATAAGGTTTTTAATAAGACAGCTCACATAATGAGGATGTTGTAATCTTTTTCCTTCACTAAGATTTTTTTCAATAAGTTTTTCTCAGTAAGGTTTTAACTAGACATATCTCTAGTGGTCATCCGACAAGGAGTGTTATAAAATATTATTAATGTGGATGCCCATTTATTAATTTGGTTATTATCTAATTAGATAGATATATGTTGATATTATAAAGATATTATAGAGATTTGATATTATCTCAAGTATTCTCACTCTTAGACTATAAATAGATATGTATAAAACACTTGAGATGATTAATAGAATAAAATTCGCTCTCTTACTACTCTATTCTTTCTCTCTTTTATTTTTATTACTTCTCCTATTATTTCATAAGAATTAGGATAATATAAACATTATTTTTTAATAATTAAGATGATGGAGAGAAAAAAAAACTGTTGTATAGATATTCCCTAATTTTTGTTTCCCTATTTAAATAATAAGTAATGAATTGCTTATCAATTATAGGAATTTAAAATTGTTTAGTATACTGAGAATTGTGCATAAATAAAGATACGTAGATATATACGACGAATCCATCTCATACCATTAATAAAATGATCGCCTTTTGAAAAGATCACCATCCGTTGTCTCAGGATACTAAACAGTTTTAAATTCCTTTAATTGATAAGTAATTTATTACTTATTATTTAATAAGTGAAACAAAAATAACATTTTTTTATTTGTATGATGTGTGAACTATAATTTTTTTCAAGACTTCAAAAAAAAAAAAAGAAATATTGATTCTTTATTTTTCCTCTAGATTTTTTGTGATTTCCATTTTTTTATTTGTATGATTTTGTAAGTATAATTGAAGATTTTTCATGATTTGTATGATTAGGCAGATGTTTTTTATGTTATTAGTTTTAAAATATAAAAAAATTGACACGTAAGCGTAATTTGTTACGGTCAGAACGTCGTTATTAAATTTAATTAAATAGTAAGGTAATGATTCATTGTTAGGTAATTAGTAAGGATTATTAAGGATAATGGTAAGGAGTAAAATTAAAACTAAATAATTTAAATTTCGCAATATTGAAATTGATGATTAAAACAGTAATTCATTTTATATGAAATTTATTTTGTAGTTTTAAAGTAAGGATTAAAGAACTAAAAGGAAAAGTATTTCATTACCTTCTCCTCCCAACTGAATATAGAATTTATTTATCCAAAAAAAATTATGGAATTCATTATGTAAAAATTACCATTTTTTTCCCTCTCTTTTAAATATAATTGGGAGGATCGAACAATTAAAAAATAAAAAATTATTTATTTTTCATGTCCCTCCCCTTTCTTAAAGAGCTTACTACAAAGTATAAACTTTTACACTGACTTAAATTGTTTGAAATAGTTTCTCAAACTAAAGAATCCTCATATTTGTAAGAGAAAGTTTCTTTGTACAACAAAACGTTTTGGGTTAATTAAGTTTTTAGCCCCTGTAACATTAGAAAGTTTGGTTTTAGTCCCTAAGTGAAATTTTTAGTCCTTGTAAAATTTGGAAGTTTTGTTTTGGTCTCTATGGATGTTTGGGGCTTGACGGTGATGACGTGGCAGTTAATGTTGCTGACGTGGACTCGCCACGTGGCACAATCATGAATTTAAAATTCTAACCCATGACCCGACCCAATGACCCATGACTCGACCCGTTACTTTTAAAATTTTTAAAAAAAAATTCAGCCTATCTTCCCACTTCCACCGTCTCTCCTCTTCCTCTTCCTCTTCCTCAACCTCACTTTCTCCCCTTCTCTCTTTTTCCTCTGCTCTCAAACTCAAAGCCTATGTTCATCACCACAAACCCTAACCGCCGCCGCTGCCACGACTGCAACCTCTTCCTCCTCTCTTCCCACTTCCACTGCCTCTCCTCTTCCTTTTCCTCAACCTCACTTTCTCCTCTTCTCTTTTCTTCCTCTCCTCTCAAACTCAAAGCCTCTATTCATCACCACAAACCCTAACCGCCGCCGCCGCCGCCACCACCACCGTAACCTCCTCCTCCTCTCTTCCCATTCCACCGCCTCTCCTCTTCCTCTTCCTCAACCTCACTTTCTCCTCTTCTCTCTTCTTCCTCTCCTCTCAAACTCAAAGCCTCTCAACACCATCACTACCACCACCAACGCTTTCAAACCGCAGCTTCCTCCACTCTATGCCCCGACACCTTCTCCTCTCCACCCCCTCGCCCGTGGCCCGAGTGGTTCCACTTCTTTTCCCACATCTCCTTTGTCGTATACCTCTGCCCTCCGCCCTTTTTGCCATAACCAATCACAGAAATGAACAAAGAAATGAACAAATCAACCTAAATCAAAAAAGACCAATCATAGAAAGAAAAAAAAACCCTTCAAAGAGGCCCTGATTAAGGGTTGTGGATGATAGTTGATACCTTGATTTTTCTGGCTTTTTTTTAATTATAATTTTTGGCTAATCAGAAGCCAAATGTTCTGGTTTTGTGGTCCTTGGGAGTTGAGATTCATTTTTCTCTAGGTAGCCCAAATACCTCAATGGATGTGCAGCGTGGTCATGGGGGAGAGGATCAAAGGTTTGTGGGGAAGACGACAGCAATTTGGGGGGAACCGAATGGGGAAGATGACAGACAGGAGCAGAAGAGAAGAGGTTTTCAACCCTAACACGACGGAGTGGGTAGATTTGGGGGAAAGGGATTTGGGTTAGTGGGGAAAGGGATTTTTTTTAATTTTTAAATGAATCCGGGTCGGATCCATTTTATTCTGATCGGGTCATGGGTAAAAAAATTTAATCCCGGGTTATGCCACATGGCGAGTCCACATGACACGCCACGTTAGCGATGTTAACTGCCACGTCATCACCGTCAACCCCCAAACATCCACAGGTACCAAAACCAAACTTCCAAATTTTACAAGGACTAAAAATTTCACTGAGGGACTAAACCAAACTTTCTAATGTTACAGGAGCTAAAAACTTAATTAACCCAAAAGTTTTTAACTTTTTATACAATCAAATAAAATATTAATTTTTCTCTTCTCCCTATCACAATCCCTTAACTCACGCACTTTCTCCTCCTCTCTTCTTATTATTATTTTTCTTATTCTCCTTCTCCCAAACTGTCTTTTTATTTTAGTTTTTCTCAATTTTTTCAGATTCAACTTTCTTTTATTTTTTCATTATATGCTATTACTTCTTCTCTATTTATCTTTTATTGTTCTTTTTTTTTTTTGTCATTCTTCTATGATTTAAGTTGTTATCTTTATTTTGTAATGTTTTTGTTTTGGTGTAATGTTTGTTATTTGTGTTGTAATGTTTGTTTTTAAGTGTTGTGATGTTTGTTTAAGTTTTTTTTTTGTGTAGTATAATGTTTGTTCATATATGTCGTAATGTTTTGTTTATAAGTGTTGTAATATTTCTTTATTATTTCATTTTTATGTGGAATAGTGTATGTTCATTTGAGATGTAATGTTTATTTATATGTGTTGTAATGTTTGTTTACGAGTATTGTAATGTTTATTTATTTTTTTCATTTCTTTATGGTATTTTCTGTGTGGTATAATGTTTGTTTATTTTTCATTTATGTATGGTATAATGTTTGTTCATTTGTAATGTAATGTTTATTTATTTGTATTGTAATGTTTGTTTATTTTTTTCATTTTTGTGTGGTATATTGTTTGGTCATTTGTGACGTAATGTTTGTTTATGTCCGTTGTAATATTTGTTTATGAGAGAGTAAATGAGGGAGCAGGAGTGTGTGGCATTTAAAAGTGGTCGATAATGTTTGTTTATTTGTTTTGTAATGAATGTTTATTTGTTGAGGAGGGAGCGTGGATGCACACGTTTTAAGTGTGAGTGAAGAGTAAGAGAGAGTGTAACAATTACGTTTCCTGAGTTAATGTGCATGGTGAGGGTTGCATTTTATTTTTTCTTTCGTATATAAAAAATGTTTCTTCATCTCTTCAAAAATGATTATTCGTACGTCATTGTGAGTGTATGTCATATGTATATCTACGTTGGTTGTATGGTGGCAACTATTCCCTTGGACACCTAGCACTACTAGATTTGTAAAGGCAATTTTATTGAGCATATTATGCTATTTTCTCTTTTTCATGAATTCGGTGTGCAATTTGACCTAGCTATGGTCTATTGTGACAATCAAATTACTATCTGCTTCAATCAAATTGGCCACAGTGACTTGCTCCAAGATTCGTTTCTAGGGCTGCTCACGGGTCGGATTGGGTCCGACCCGACCAGCATGGCTATCTGACCGACTAATCCGATATGTGGATTGGTTGGATTGGATTGCTACTTTTTGACCAGGTTATCTGATCAACCCAATCCGATAGTAAACGGGTCAGATTGGCGGTTAACCGTTTTAAAATTTTTTTGGAGAAACTTGTCCCATAATTCAAAAATCAGTCCACTACACATAAAAAAGCAAATAAATATAAATATTTATTGTCTCATAATCACTAGAAATATCATGTTTCATATGTCACTTTCCCTGCAAATAAAAACATTGTCTCATACTTCACTTTCACTACAAATAAAAAATATTGCCCCATAAAAAAGCTATTTTAAAAACATTGTCACTACAAACAAATTGATTCCACTCCACAAAAGCTACCAGCATCACACACAACATCTAATATTTGTAACACAAATAAGGAGCCAATTAACAGCATATTTATCATTTAGTGAATGAAAACTATCATCAATACCCATGGAATTTGAAAATGTAAGATAAATTCATTAGAAATTATTTCCTTAACAAAATAGGCTACAGTTTAAGGAGAAACATATCAAACTAACAAAAAAATCCAACTTCTAATTTCTAAATACCAAAGTAAAAGCAAACCGACAAGGCTAAAACATATCAAGTCTTTATCTCATGACTTAGCTAATAATTGTTGGAATAAAGTTTCATCATATTCAAATGCTTTAACTTCTGAAAATTCTGTCATGTCTACTTCTAACAAAAGAAGACAACAAACAATAATTTAGTTAGAGACAAAATAACAAAGTAAAAGTTTTAACCAACAATTCAAAAAAGAAGTAATTATATAGTTATACCTTGTTCATGTACCTGAGGAGGAGACATATCCTTCTTAGATTTAGAGTCTTGATGCCTTAACCAATTTTGTGTGCAAATCAAAGCCTCCATTGTGGTGTTAGCTAATGCACTACATGAAGGATCAATCACACAACCTCCCGTGTTAAAAGCATACTCAAATGACACCGTAGACATCTAAATAGCCAATACATCTCTAGCTATGTGAGATAGAATGTTATACTTCCCTATCTTCAAACTCCACCGTTTCAAAATATCAAAGTCTTTACCACCTTCCTCAACCTCATCTTCCAAATATCTCTCAAATTCATTATTTTTTAACACACCATGTTTTTGTTTCACCCTCAGTCTATACCTATCTTCAACACTAGTAGCAATAATACTAATACTATGAACACTAGTAGTAGTACTTCCAACTTGAGATCGTGATCCACCACCAATACTACTACAAGCATCATCGTCAATGACATTCAGTTTTGAATATTGTTCAACCAACTTCTCCATCAAATCTTTCAACTTCATCAATATTTCATCAGCCCGAATCACTTGACCATTTGTCATCATATCGGTCAAACAAAACTCTACATAATTCAACTTATACCTTGGATCAAGAACCATGTCACTAGCAAAAGTCAGTTTAAACTATCATGAACATCCCGATACTTATCAAACTTTTCCTTTATGTTATATGCCATATTCCTCAAGACTTGGTCCTCCCCTAGACACCAATGAAAAGATTTAAAGTGGGATACAATGAAAAGGAAAAAAAAAGTGTAGCATCATAAAAAATTTGCAAGAACTTAACAAAGATTCGTGCACGCTTCCAGTCATCGTGATAAGAAGGTCCTTTCTCGATCTCTTCACTATCGAGATTAAGAGGCAAAACAATGTCCTCAAGAGCATTCACAAATGAAGGATCTAAATGTCCAAGGCGCTTAAAAGCCATCTCAAACTTCTCAGCCACTTTCAACATCATGTATGTTGAATTCCATCTAGTATGCACGTCTAAAACTAGTTTTTGTGTACTAGTTATGTTAACCTCTTTAACATATTGCTCAAAAGCCTTCAATCTAGATGGAGATGACCACACATATTTACAAGTAACCCTAATTTTTAATTTGGAAACATCTAGTTCCTTCAATCCTTCACCAACAATAAGATTCAAAATATGTCCAGCACACCCCATGTGCATGTATTTCCCCTTAAGCATGGTGGAATCACCCCAATGGCTCAAACACCTCAACAAATAAGACATAGAAGTGTTATTTGCACTAACATTATGTATAGTCACACAAGAAATCTTTGAAATACCCCAATCTTCATGAAACTCTAATGCTTTCCCAATGGTATCACCCTTGTGGTCTTCGATCGTAGTAAAACTATGGATTTTCTTTTGCAACACCCACTCCTCATCAATGTAATGAGTAGTCACTCACATGTAATTTAGGTTCTGAATTGAAGTCCACGTGTTAGTTGTGAATGACACCATTTGTTATTTCATTGACAATATGGACTTCAATTTAGTTTTCTCTAGTTCAAACAACTCGCTCACGTCCCTAGCAATTGTTGAACGACTAAGGATCTTAAATCGTGGGGATGAAATACTCATAAAATCCCTAAATTCAAGATGACCCACAAATTTAAATGGAGTCTCCATAATGGCTATCATTTTAGCTAGTGCAAGCCTAGTTTTTTCTTGGCTAAACTCTACAAGCTTCAATGAAATAGTCGAATCATCACTTGATTTCCCCAAAACTAAAGTTTTTTGTTTTATATCAACTCGTTGATTCTCAGGGTTCTTTTTACAAATTTGCATATGTCTATTGAGGTTTGAATTGCCACTTACTTTGGAAGTACTATAAACAAATTCTACCCCACAATGATTGCATATTGCTTTTTGAGTTTTAGCATCCCTAGTAAAATGTTTCTAACATTTTGCAGTGAGTCTTCATTTAGTTACCTTCGTTGGAGCACTGTCTTCATCTTCCATTGATGGCTCCGACACAATTACAGGTGCAGGGGCAGGGGCAGCCTCCATTCCCCTCACTGCCGTTGAATTTGGGGGCTCACTGTTCGGATATATTGATGGAGGAGTGGGAGTACTCCCAACATGACTGCTTCCATCCGTTGTAAAGAATACTCATTGAAGAAATAAAAATAATGAAAAGTTGAAAACAATAATTAGCCATCAAGAATCAAGAATTTAACAAGAAAAACCCTAGAGTTTTAACAATCAAAAATCGATTTTACATAATCAAGAATTTAAACATTGCACTAAATTAAAAAATCAACAATTTTAACAAATCAAAATCAGTAACTCACCAATTTTACAGAAATAAAAAAAATGAAACCCTAAAAAATATAAATTACAGGGAGGAACTCAGGGAAGACTTGAGTTAGAGACTCTTACTCACCACAATTCAGAGGCACAAGCGGGGGGAGGTTAAGTGTACGGTGGCCGGAGTTTGAGTGATGACTGACGATAGGAGAAGATGAGGGAGAAATGAGAGAATTGAGAGATGAGAAAACTGAGTTAGTGAGATCCTGAGAGAGATGAGAGAACTGAGAGTGAGAGGGAGTGTCGGTGACGGTGAGAGTCCGAGAGAGATGGGAGAAAGAAGCTTAGTCTAAGAGAGAGGGTTTTTTTTAGGTTGACTTTTTTCTTTAATTTAATCGATCAGGTCGAGTAAGGCGGGTTTGAAAAGTTTGAATCTGCCACCCGGTCATAGTGTGTCTGCTTGTTTCGAGTCATTCGGCCTGCTGACCCGCCAACCAACCCAACTCAATCCGCATACATTGGATTGAATAGATTTCGCGATTTTTACTATTTTTGCTGGTTGACCCGATCAGTCAGTAGCTTGCATCTCAACCCGCATCACCAACCGACCCATGTGCACTATGACCTACGTGACTCTGAACTGTCACCCAACCAACTTCAAGACATGCTTTGACCCACCTCTTTCTGCACTGATCTAGATGCTAAAATGGCTTGCTACTGCTGCTGACATGGAAGACTTGTGTTGATATGATAATGCCGATTACTCTTCCTGAAGTATTTAGTGAGATAATTTCATTGTTGGGGTCATTTTCTCATCAATTCTACCCCGAAACAGCACTCTTTTTTGCCTATGTGGTCATGCATTTGGTGTCTTGTTTGTCTTCATGCAAATTTGTTGCCTTGTCTATATTCGCACAGATCCACTGCATTGTTTGCCTTTACGCACATATTGTTTTGTTTGCTTCCGTGCATATCCATTGCCTTGTCTACCTCTGTGTAGATTTGTTGTTTGTCCTGCCTCCACGCAAATCTGTTGTCATCTTCTGCACATACCCGTTGCTGTTATTGCCGCTCCAAGCCCTCAACAATCTTTGCGACAAGCTTAAAGCTTGATGAGGGAGTGTGAGAATAAAATAATATATCTTAGATTGTATTTTAGATTGATTTATTATAATTTTATATTGATTTATGCCATTATGATTTGATATGTTCCTCACCTACAAACAGATGTAACCTCATCATACTCAACACAACATTCAATAATACAAACTTTGTTACTTTTTCTACTTATTTTCTAGGAAAAATTAATAATAAAGACTACTAAAGAACATTAATTTAAAAAAATGACTAATTATGCTGAAATTATTATGAATGACCTAATGAAATATTCATTTAAGAGAATGACCATAAAATTTGTATTAATATACAATAACACTCTGCAACTTGTTTATACCCAATTATTCATCCCTAACCCTTCATTCCAATTATTCATTCGTAATTGGCAGATATAATTAGGAAATTGGATGACTTATTTAAAGAGGTCAGTCTCATACATAGTATATTTAATATACGCTTCCATATTGGTAAAGTTTAATATACTCAATTTCTGTAGTTGTAACTAAATTATGCACTTTTTAGTTTTACTTACTTAACTTTTTAAAATGTAATGGAACTATTTTTAGACTTAAAATTTTGTTTGCTATAGTTCTAACTAAATTTAACCTTGAATTCTATGTAGTTTTAACAGTATAGTAAAAAGATGGTATTAAGCAATTAAATCAACATATTCCAATATAGTTTTAACTATCTCATTTTCTATGAACTTGTGAATTGAATCACCTCTTTTTTCTAGCATAATTATGAAACATTATATTATATCATTCATTCAACATATCGAATATTTAGCAACAACAAATTTATAATAAATTTATATATTTACCTTTTCTTAATTAAAATTATTTATCTTTTCACATGTTAATATTAATATTAATGTTAATATCGCTATTTCTTGTTCTCTATATTTTCTCTATAGTTTTTGTTGTGTCCCTTTACTATAATTAATCAAGATGTTTAACATGGTATCAGAGCCATGGCACCCACTGTGAGCAATCTTGTCTTCGCCACCTCCACCTCCGCCGCTACTCCTCCATTATCTCCCCAGACTCCTCCGAGAAGAACCCCAAGCGCGTCCTCGACATCTGCCGCTATGCCTCCCTCACCTCGTACTTCCACCTGGACCGCATCACCCTCTCCATCGTCATCTCCAAGCTCTCATCTTCTACGACAAAGTTGCCAGTCATAACTGCCTGCGTGTAGTCTCCGATGTTGCCTATCGCTGCTTCCGTGCAGTCTCCGATGTTTTCCGTAATCGCCGCCTCCGTGCAGTCTCTGATGTCGCCTGCCGCTGCCGCCGTGCAGTCTCCGATGTTACCTACCGCTGCCTCCGTACAACTTCCGATGTTGTCTATGTTGCCTATCGCTGCCTCCGTGCAGTCTCTGATGTTGCCTATTGCTGCCTCTGTGCAGTTCCCGTTGTTTTCCGAACAAGTCCTTGGCACCACTCTTTTTTTCCCTTAACAACCTTCGCTTTGTGACAAGCTGAAAGCTCACAGAGCTTTAGCTTGAGGGAGGGTGTTAAGAATAATATATATTATGTTTGATTTGATTTGATTGTGATTTATTTTTAACCGTTGTGTTTTAAGCCTATAAATAGGCTCACCTTCTATTGTAAATCATCTCAGATAATACAATTGTTATTTCTTTGTTATCTATCATTCTCCTATATTTTTTGGTGTCCTTATCTGTTTTTTCCACGATGTTTAACATGGTATTAGAGCCATGGTTCCCACATTGAACTCATATTCCTGCTTCTGCCAATTTTCCCCTTAACCGCCTCCACATAATCTTGATGTTGACTTAGTCTACCTTTGCATAGTCTCGATTGTTACCTATCGTTGTTGCATTTGCTAGTTCCGCCTAGCTCTCGATGTTGCCTTTGTTGGTTCTGCCCAACTCTTGATGTTGCCTCCGTTGTTGCCTTTGCTGGTTCTGCCCAGCCACTGTTGCCTTTGCTGGTTCCGCCCAGCCTTTGTTGTTGTTTTGTTATTTTCGCCCCACTCAGCCCTCCGTTGAACTATGACAAGCTTAAAGCTCGGGGAGCTTTAGCTTGAGGGAAGGTGCTAAGAATAATTTATGTTAATGATTGTAAATCATTTGATTTGATTGATTCGATTTAATTATAATCTTTTAAATATTTGATTGATTGTAATTTATCTTTTGACTGTTGGGTTTTCAGCCTATAAATAGGCTCACCCTCCATTGTAACGCATAACTCTCAAAATACCGTTATTTCTTGTTCTCTATATTTTCTTTGTAGTCTTTGTTGTGTCCCTTTACTAGTATTAATCACGATGTTTAACAATTAATATATATACACATATATATTATAATATTTATTTCATAATATATTTTATTAATTTTCGACCTCTTTGTCTGATTTCTATCTCCATCCATGATTGGGGATGAATAATTTGGATGAATAGAGTTGATTATAAATAATTGGGGATGAACGAGATAAAAGGTATTATTGTTTACTTACAAAAATTATACGATCCTTCTTAGCTATTAATCTTTTATGAGGTTCTTAATTCCATCATAATTAGTCCTTCTTTATAATTAATGTCTCTTAACTGTTCTTAGTAATTTTTCCTATTTTCTATGCTTCAATCATGAATCTTAATATAGATAATTATCTCACTACGTATAGATCGTACGTAATTTGGTTGTGCGTGTATTTATTATTTTTTTGGGTGCTTTTATGGGTGTATTTTTACCATTAGTTTTGCTTCTTCTTCTTCTTCTTCTTCTTCTTCTTTTTAAGTTCATTACCTTCTCTAATACGATTAGATTAATAGTTAAAATGTTCGCATTACCGTGTAATAAGTAATTTAGCAAATGAAAGTATCCTTACCCTAATATTACTAATATTACGGGACAAGCTGTTGCAACTGTGTTTAAGGAAGCTTAGACTAAGGTTTGATTTTGTAATCTGGGGATTGTATAGGGGTTTTGAGTTTTTTTTAGTTCTTTAAAAAAAGCATAATAATTATTTGGTAAAAAAATAAAAAATAATTTTCAATAAACGTAGTTATAAGAGTAATATTTAATAAATATATTATAAAGTTATTTATTTTATGTAAAATTAATATAATAAACATAAATATCGAATAAAATAATAATTATCAAAATTTAAGATTATATTAATATTTAACATAAAATAACTCTAAAAATTTTATTTATAAAAACTTTTAAAAACATTCCATAACTTTTAAAAACTAACAACGAAAATAATATAATTTTTTTATTAAACACAAAAAAAAAATTTACTTATATTTTTTTAACAACCAAATCATAGTCTCAAAAAAAAAGCTTTTATGAACAATGCCTAAATTGTTGAGCTTCGAAGATACGGAGATTCTATTTTCAGTAGCCAATACATAGGGCTCATTTTCAGGTCATTTATCATGACTGGTCACTTTTTTATGACAAGAAAGAAAAATCACCATAGACTTTAACACAAGTAGAAGACAAGAAAGGATAAGAATTGAACTTTTCATCATTTAAGTTATTTCGATAAACATTCAAATCAAAACCTCATGCATACATTAGCCTAGATGTCATGCACTGGTATGCCTAGATGTCATGCACTGAGGTTTTTTATTATAATACCCGATTTTCAAAATTTATTAGTAAAGTATTACTATTTTAAAATATATTATAAAATTATACATATTTTGTATGATGTGATAGAGGAGTTAAGTTGATGTAGCAGAGTTAGGTAAGACTTACTAAACTTATTACCATTTTATTTTGAAATCGTCGGCTCTCTTAATGTTTTATAAGTTAAAATGAGATTACTGATTTAAACTATACATCACTTATATGTTTGGCATTTGAAAATCATTTTAAAAAAATGACGTTTTCAACACTTAAATGCCTACAAATTTGGCGATTATATTAAAAATAAAAAATAGTTATAAGTTGAAAATTATTTTTTTAATAAAAACATGTAATGTCTTTTTTATCTGCACTATTAATAAAAATAATGACTTTGACTTTATTGGTTTTAAAATCAATTGTTCACATTGAACAAGTATAAAATAAGTATTTAATCATTGAAAAATCTTACATCTAAAATTAGAGAAGCATTTTGACTCATGATAAATTTTCTAACTCTTTACTACATGTCAAGATAAAATATTAATGTCTTTAACCTAAATTAATTTAATTACTTAGCAATATTATTAACATTAGTGTTAGGTTTTATTTGAAGAAAAGTTAATTTAAGTTAATCATCCCTCCCTCAAATAATTTCCACGCATTTCAATTTCCAATTTAAAACGTGGTGCTAACAGTTATTTTTGCCACCAAATTACTCATCGTCCTTGAAATTATTATTTTGACGTTGTTTGCTCTGAAGATCTCAAGTTCTTGAATTGGTCGCTCATTTGTTATCGATAAATTGGTCACCTCTTTATTATCACTGAATTGGTCGCTCATTTATTATTCATTTTAAATAAAATGAATTTCCCTTTTTAGATATCTAAATAGGTTGGCAATTATTTTTTCCTAATCGATCCTTCTTAATTAATATTTTGATCTTCTAGAATCAACTATACTAATTTCTATTAACAAGGTGGTCAAAACTTCTTCTAATCTTACCTTCAAACTATTCTTTTACTAAAATATCCTCAAGAGTTGGATTTTTTTACCTCTTAAACTTCAACTCATCTCTGATACGACAAAGCAAAAACATTAACTCAAAAAACTTTAATAAACCTTTATTTTTTTACTAATTCCATTGTTAACAACATGATTACAGATAGCCCTTTTCCTTGCAGCATTGAATGGCTTCCTCAAACGTTTCCTCAACCCCATACTTGAATTCAAATCCAGCATCAATGAGTTTCTTCGAGTTTAAATGTGGTATATTCTCACCCTTCATTTCCTTTATGGACCTGGAGGAAATAAAACAAGGATTTATTAATATTAATTAAAAATGAGATCGAAATAGATAAATTTATATGTGATCTTAGAATGTCATGTTAAATATATTCTAAATCATACAATGAATAATATTTTAACTTTTAAAAATAGAAGACTTTTTACTTATAGATGAAATACAACATATATAACACGATGATCCCATATCATTTAAGAATTTCTCATTGAAATGCACTCACATAATCAATAATTATTTTTTTCCCCATATTATATATAGAAAAGGAAAATAGTTACGCACTCTGGTGAAGGTATTTTAAATTCAGGGTGTTTAGCGCGAATTAGTTCAGCCACCTCTTCAGTAGTTACACTGCATGGTGAGCAATTGTATCTCCCTTTTGGATTTGGATGCTCGAGCAGAAAAATGTGCCCTCTTGCCACATCATCCACATGCGCTATAGGGAAATGGAGGAGTGTACCAAATTGATCCCCTTCATCTGCAGCATCATCAATTTCATTTTGTTAAAAAGAAATTTACTTGAAAAATAAATAGCCATATATGTTCATTAAGAAAAGATATTTCATAAACGTAATTTTATTAGGTCATATGTCAGCACACTCATGTAAAAGTTGGTGGAGTCCATGAACGGGTGAGTATGTCTTAAATGAGAAATTTTCATATAGTTATAAACTTAAAATTTCTCATTTAAATGCACCCACAAAAAATTGGTAAGAAGACCCACTAATATTTTGTGTGTGCACGTCTAAATAAAATATTTTAAGTCTGTGTTTATCCACAAATTCATCGTCTTAAATAAAGTTAGTACAGTCCACTTTCATATAAATGTGGCTAAATATGAGTTGTTAAATTAGACAAAAATCCTCTAAAACAAAACATCTCTTATTTCAAAGAATAAAATGAGAAATTTCGTTATTAAATTATTAAAATGAGAATGAATCTTATTTTGACTTTGTTAAGTTAAGTGTGACATTCTTGAGAACCCAAATTTAATGAACTTATGCTGGTTCATCAGTCAANTGTCATGCACTGGTATGCCTAGATGTCATGCACTGAGGTTTTTTATTATAATACCCGATTTAGTAAAGTATTACTATTTTAAAATATATTATAAAATTATACATATTTTGGAAGAAGTGATAGAGGAGTTAAGTTGATGGAGCAGAGTTACGTAACACTTATCAAATTTACTAGCATTTTATTTTGAAATCGTCAACTCTCTTAACGTTTTATAAGTTAAAATGAGATTACAGATTTAAACTATACATCAGTTATATGTTTGGCATTTGAAAATCATTAAAAAAATTGCGTTTTCAACACTTAAATGCCTATAAATTTGGCAATTATATTAAAAATAAAAAATAGTTATAAGTTGAAAATTATTTTATTTTTTAATAAAAACATGTAATGTCTTTTTTATCTACACTATTAATAAAAATAATGATGACTTTATTGGTTTTAAAATCAATTGTTCACATTGAACAAATATAAAATAAGTATTTAAACATTCAAAACCTCATGCATACATTAGCCTAGATGTCATGCACTGGTATGCCTAGATGTCATGCACTGAGGTTTTTATTATAATACCCGATTTAGTAAAGTATTACTATTTTAAAATATATTATAAAATTATACATATTTTGGAAGAAGTGATAGAGGAGTTAAGTTGATGGAGCAGAGTTACGTAACACTTATCAAATTTACTAGCATTTTATTTTGAAATCGTCAACTCTCTTAACGTTTTATAAGTTAAAATGAGATTACAGATTTAAACTGTACATCAGTTATATGTTTGGCATTTGAAAATCATTAAAAAAATGGCGTTTTCAACACTTAAATGCCTACAAATTTGGCAATTATATTAAAAATAAAAAATANCATTTATCATGACTGGTCACTTTTTTATGACAAGAAAGAAAAATCACCATAGACTTTAACACAGGTAGAAGACAAGAAAGGATAAGAATTGGACTTTTCATCATTTAAGTTATTTCGATAAACATTCAAAACCTCATGCATACATTAGCCTAGATGTCATGCACTGGTAAGCCTAGATGTCATGCACTGAGGTTTTTTATTATAATACCCGATTTTCAAAATTTATTAGTAAAGTATTACTATGTTAAAATATATTATAAAATTATACATATTTTGGAAGAAGTGATAGAGGAGTTAAGTTGATGGAGCAGAGTTACGTAAGTCTTATCAAATTTATTAGCATTTTATTTTGAAATCATTAACTCTCTTAACGTTTTATAAGTTAAAATGAGATTACAGATTTAAACTATACATCACTTATATGTTTGGCATTTGAAAATCATTAAAAAAATGGCGTTTTCAACACTTAAATGCCTACAAATTTGGCAATTATATTAAAAATAAAAAATAGTTATAAGTTGAAAATTATTTTATTTTTTTAATAAAAACATGTAATGTCTTTTTTTATCTACACTATTAATAAAAATAATGACTTTATTGGTTTTAAAATCAATTATTCACATTGAACAAGTATAAAATAAGGATTTAATCATTGAAAAATATTACATCTAAAATTAGAGAAGCATTTTGACTCATGATAAATTTTCTAACTCTTTACTATCTGTCAAGATAAAATATATGTCTTTAACCTAAATTAATTTAATTAATTAGCAATATTATTAACATTAGTATTAGGTTTTATTTGAAGAAAAGTTAATTTAAGTTAATCATCCCTCCCTCAATTAACTTCCACCCATTTCAATTTCCAATTTAAAACATGGTGTTAACAATGATTTTTGCCACCAGATTATTCATCGTTATTGAAGTTATTATTTTGACATTATTTACTTTGAAGATCTCAAGTTCTTGAATTGGTCGCTCATTTGTTATCGATAAATTGATCACCTCTTTATCATCGCTATTAGAATATATAGTTGAAGTAAATGATAATTGTAATAGTTGGTTAGGATTAGCTAATGATTAGTGATTATTAGTGGTTATCATTAGCCTATATATATATACATATATATATATATATATATATATATATATATATATATACATATATATATATATATACGTTGTATCACTTGTAATCCTCACACTTTCTCATTCAATCAATTTCATTCAGTTTCACTTTTTCTTTTTCTTTTTCTCTCCTGGTACCATGGATTTCAACATGGTATCAGAGCCATGACATCCACCTTAAAGCTTCCGCACCTCATTTTTTTTCCTTTTCGTTTTCCAATTTTTTCTTTCATTTTCCCGGTTTCCAAACGTTTTTTTTGGTGTTCTTTCCCTTTCTTTATCTGTTTTCTCAGAAAAATTCAAACAATCCAAAAACATTTTCTCTCTCTTTTCTTTTCCTGTTTTAGTTTTTGCTTTTCTATGCTTTTGCTCTGATGCCTTTCCAATCTCTCTATAGTTCATTTTCCCTTTCTTTGTTTCATTTTTGAGAAAACCAAATTTCTCTCTCTTCTGTTACTGTTTTCCTTTTCTTTCTAACCTACGAAAATCACTCTCCCTCACGTAGAAATTCAGAAACGAAGACGTTGCTGTGCTGGTTCCTTCTGCGTCGCCATTAGCCACTGTCCATTTCGCGTCTGGCGCCGACGAGGCCACGGAGCTCCGCGAGCGGTTTTCGGAGATCTGTCATTTGGTAAGGTTCTAGATCTAGTTTCTGCTGTTGTTGTTGTTGCCGCTGTCGAGATCTCCGTGCAGAGGAGACGAGGCAGCTGCGGTGGTGGAAGGAAGAGCCTCTATGCCGTTTTTTCCGTGGTTCCAACTTTCAGATCTGGTACTCTGGTTCGTTGGTAAGCTTCGACAGCGGACTTGGTTACCGTGCTTGGTTTAGTTCTTGCAGAAACTTTCGTCGTTGGACGTCGAGCTCCGAGACCAGATTGGTGGCTCTCTCAGAAGCAGTTCGAGGCGAGGTCGAACCTTTGGGAGGTCAGATCTGTTCTTGTTAATGGAGTTTCCTACTTCTTGTTGATGATGCCCACAAGGTGTTTGATGTATTGTCTTCTCTCAATAAGGAGGTAATATTTCCCTCGTGTTGACTTCCACTGACTGAGTGTAGGATGCAGTCTGTATTGCTACTTGTTAGGCATTGTTGCTGCAGAACCTGGTGCATTGTTGTTTGATTCTGATTTCTTGCAATGATGATCTTGCTTTTGAACATGTCTGATTTGAATAATCTGCTGTGACATTTTGTCAAGCATTGGATGATGAAATGTTGTTGGTAAATATCATGGAGATGTTTTTTTTTGGTACTATTGGATTCTGGTGGAGGATCTATGTGTGCTTCAGACTTTAGATGGAGACTTAAGTTTCTAGCTTTGATTCTGCTTTGTTAGCCTCGTGTGACTTTGTTCAGATCAGTGTATGACATGGCTAAGCATTGGTTCATATTCAGTTAGCCTTATGGCTTTATATTTGCTCTTATCTTGGGTGGTTAAGCGTCGAATTTCAGCTTCTGCACTTGATAATTGAGCTTTGTTTGCTTCTGCCAATTGGGTGGTTAAGCTTTTGATGTGAAGGGACCATTTGCTTTTGCCATGTGTTCTGCTTGTGTTGAAACCGTTTGCAACCGGTGCTGTTGATACGTTGAAAGGAAGGTCGAAGGGGTTTTAGTGAAAGTCGAAGACTTCACGTTGGAGGAAGGTCGAAGGGGCTTCAGTGAAAGTCGAAGACTTCCAAGAACTAGGGACTTCGGTGGTTGCTGTTGGTTTCAATCATTTAGATTTGCGTTGCTCATTGGTTTTTCTTTGTACCGTTGTTTCCAAGCCGGAAATGTTAGTGCACATTGTCCAGCTTGCGGGGGTATTAGAATATATAGTTGAAGTAAATGATAATTGTAATAGTTGGTTAGGATTAGCTAATGGTTAGTGATTGTTAGTGGTTATCATTAGCCTATATATAGGCTGTATCACTTGTAATCCTCACACTTTCTCATTCAATCAATTTCATTCAGTTTCATTTTTTCTTTTTTTTTTTCTCTTCTGGTACCATGGATTTCAACAATCACTGAATTGGTCACTCATTTATTATTCATTCTAAATAAAATCAATTTCATCTTTTAGATATCTAAATAGGTTCGCAATTATTTTCTCCTACTCCATCCTTCTTCTCAATTTACATTTTGATCTTGTAGAATCCACTATACTAATTTTGGTCAAAACTTCATATAAGTTGTTGAGCTTCAAAGATACGGAGATTCTATTGTCGATAGTCAGTAGATTTGGCTCATTTTTTCTTCTGGTCATTTATCATGACTGGTCACTTTTTTTTCATGACAAGAAGTGAAGGACTTTAACACGTAGCTAAAAGACAAGAAAGGATGAGAAATGGACTTTTCATCATTTAATTTATTTCGTAAACATTCAAAACCTGTAGCATACATTGTCCTACGTGTCCTCCACCATCTTAATTAATTTGAATTTTTTTTCAAATAAAATATTCTTAGAGTGAAGCTATCACATTGCAAGGTAAAAACAAAGCTTCAACCAACTAATCATCTTCTCATGGCCCTTTATTTTTTTACTAATTCCATTTTTAATAACATGATTACAGATAGCCCTTTTCCTTGCAGCACTGAATGGCTTCCTCAAACGTTTCCTCAACCCCATACTTGAATTCAAATCCAGCATCAATGAGTTTCTTCGAGTTTAAATGTGGTATATTCTCACCCTTCTTTTCCTTTATGGACCTGGAGTAAATAAAACAAGGATTTATTAATATTAATTCAAAATGAGATTGAAACACGGAAATTTTTTTATGTGATCTTAGAATGTCATGTTAAATATATTTTAAATCACACAATGAATAATATTTTAACTTTTAAAAATAGAAAACTCTTTACTTATAATTAAAATGTTATTTATTATCTAATCTGTAATATATATAACATGATGATCCAATATCATTTAAGAATTTCTCATTGAAATGCACTCCCATAATCAATAATTATTTTTTTCCCATATTATATATAGAAAAGGAAAATAGTTACGCACTCTGGTGAAGGTATTTTAAATTCAGGGTGTTTAGCGCGAATTAGTTCAGCTATCTCTTCAGTAGTCACACTGCATGGTGAGCAATTGTATCTGCCTTTTGGATTTGGATGCTCAAGCAGAAAAATGTGCCCTCTTGCCAAATCATCCACATGCGCTATAGGGAAACGAAGGAGTGCACCAAATTGATCCCCATCATCTGCAGCATCATCAATTTCATTTTGTTAAAAGAAATTTACTTGAAAAATAAATAGCCATATATGTTCATTAAGAAAAGATATTTCATGAACATAATTTTATCAGGTCATATTTAAGCATGCTCATGTAAAAGTTCGTGGAGTACATGAACGAGAGTGAGTGTCTTAAATGAGAAATTTTCATGTAGCTAGCTACAAACTTCAAATTTTTCATTTAGATGCACCCACAAAAAATTAATAAAAAGACCCACTAATATTTTGTGTGTGCGCATCTAAATAAAAATTCTTAAGTTTGTGTTTACCCAAGAATTCATCATCTTAAATAAGTTTAGTACGACCCACTTTCATATAAGTGTAGCTAAATATGAGTTATTAAATTAGATAAGAATCCTTTAAAATAAGACATCTCTTATTTTAAAAAATAAAGTAAAAAATCTCACTATTAAATCATTAAAATGAGACTTCTTTTAACTTTATTAAGTTAAGCGTGAGATCCATGAGAATCCAAATTTATTGAACTTATGCTCGTTGATCAGTCAACATAACTAACTTACCAAATAACAAGGCGAGAGAAGTATGAACAGAGTCAGGGAGCTTAGGACAAATGAAGGGTCCAAGAACAAAAGGAGGAATGAGAGACACAACATCCAACCCATTCTTCTCCCCAAACTCTAGCGCCGCCTTCTCGGCCAGCGTCTTCGAAATACCGTACGACCACGAGAACTGCTTCGTCTTGTTCAGGAAATCCACGTCGCTCCAGTAGCTCTCGTCCATGTCCTGGGCCCCACTGCAGTTATGGATAACTGCCGACCCGCTCGACGTGTACACCACGCGCTTCACGGTCGTGGACTTCACGCACGCTTTCAGGATCCCCAGGGTGCCGTCCACGCTTCTCTTGATCACCGCCTCGGGAGGCTCGTTCACTTGGAAGTCAACGGGGGCGGCCATGTGGAAAACACCAACGCACCCTTCCACCGCCGCGGTGAAACTCTCCGGGTCGCTCAGATCGGCAGTGAAGATTCGTAGCTTCTCCGATGCGCCGGGTAAATTTGTGAGGAAGCTAACGTCTTTCTTGCTATTAGCTGTAATGCAAATACATAACAAACGTGTGCAAGTTACATTACCAATCCCGTAATTCTACTTAATTTAATAACTAATGAATTTTGCTAACAAGTTTTTGAGGGAAGGAGCACTTGTTAATTAAAAAAGTTTAAATAGTTACTTTGTATTAAGAAAAAGATAAATTTTACATTTTTTTAATGATATTTAATGTTTTAAAAATTTAAACTTTATTAAATTAATTTCTTTAACCATGTTTAGAAAAAAAAAAACTCATAACTAATATAGTTCGAGCACTATTTATAGAACTTTTAAGAAGAACAAGGAAGAATTATATTATGATTATGGAATAGTAAGGGATCTATGTTTTACTTAGCATCTTTGATCTTAGAAAATGGCATTTTTATAATGTTAGTCTCACCACTAATTGAAGTTGAAAGACCACTTAATAGTCATTGAATAAAAACAAAATCCACTTGACTTGCTGATCTAAGAACGCGTAATAAATTTTCAGAGAAAACTACTTTGAGCTACAGTGATCAATTGTTAGTTCTTTCTATTGTTGGATAGAACTGAAAATGAAAAAATTTCTCATTGTTCTCTCGTAATTAAAAAGTAAAGTGAAAATGAAAAATCATATATACCTGGACCAGATCTAATAGTGGTATTAACAGAGTAACCTTCCTGAAGGAGTCTCTTGATCATAATTGAAGCAATGAACCCTGTGCCTCCTGTAACACACACTCTTCCTTTCCCCATATTGCTACACACTTTTCTCTTCCTATGTTATGCTTCTAATTTGATGGACTCCGAATGAGAAAAGCTTCATGTATTTATAAATATATGTAGAGAATCTTGCTCCACCCCCTTTGGTAGTCACGCGTCCAAATGGTTTTTTGCTGTGCGCTAAAGTTGATTTGGTTGAATAAAATACTCTGAATTTTGACCAAAGTTAATGATTATTGTTATAAATATCAAAAATTGCATAATTTCTTTTATAAAAAATCATTTATTTATATAGTATTTAAGCTGGTTGAAAAATAAAATTTGGATACAAGGACAGATTTTACAGATTTAGTTCTAAATTGACCGCCAAATAAATTTGTTTTACAGTTTTTGGGGAATATGTTCGCCGCAATTTTGGCGTCATTCTTTGTCAGTAATTTCCAGCGACTGGAAAATTTTGTCGACCTCGTTGTGTGGGAAATTTAATTTAAGGTGGACATCAGTTGAAAATGATTTTTAATTAATGTTACGGACTAAAAACTAGGGTCGGAGAGCTCTAACCCTCTAAAGGGGAGAGGAGCTCGCGTCCCCTAAAAGGTCCGAAGGGTCCAACTCACTAAGGAGCAGAAGAGGCTCTCCCCACCTGGTCAGACCGGCCCAAAGAGAGGGAGCCTCATGGCACTTAGAGGAGGAGAAGGTCGTAGGCCCAAAGGCTCCGAACCTCGTCCAGCCCAACAAGGCTAAGAGAAGGTAGCGGCGACCTCTCCTCCCCAGTCCGCAACCGACTCCTAGATAAGCGGGAAAAGATAAACCAGGGAGCGGATAAACAAATCCCCCTCGCCTTATCTCTATCTTACCTCTATCTTTGCACTCTAAGCTCACTTATAAAAGCACACGACCTCTCAGGTCACCAGGTACCTCTCATTCTCCTCTTAGAGAACTCTCCTAATCCCTGTGCTTACTTGAGCGTCGGAGTGCCTTTGCAGGTACACCCCGCCGCCGCACTCTCTCCGAAAGGAACTTGCTTGAAGCTTTCATGCGAGCCTCCGAACCCACTCGGAGCTTTTGTCCAAGCCTCCGAACCCGCTCAGAGCCTTCGCCCCCAGTCTTTGAGCTTCTGCCGAGCCTCCGAACCCGCTCAGAGCTTTCGTCCAAGCCTCCGAACCAGCTCGGAGCCTTCGCCCTGAGCTTCCGTCAAGGCGCCTTCCTCACTCGTTCAGGTAACGTCGTACCCTTTACGAATTACTTACGAACATTGGCGCCGTCTGTGGGGACCGTGATACTATCTCGTAAGTGTCAGCTTACCCCCCTCAACTGGTGCCCTGATGGAAGCCGACAACGTTGCTGCGAACCCCCTTCCCCCCAAAGCCCGACAGGGGATCCTTCGAGGGGAAGTCGGGAACTCGCATCATCAAGAACTTAACCCTCGGGATGGACTACCTGCATCCATAACAGGGGGAAATGATATAGATTGTCGAGGACCCAATGGACGACATGTCCCGTCCCAGGTAGTTGTTCCAAATTCTCAGAACAACACGGATCCCTACGAGGTTATTCTCGGGCTCCGAGACCTCATCAAACAGCAAGAACGACGTCTCAAAGCTTTGGAGCGGAGAGACAAACCCAGGAAAAACGAGCGACGAGATCGAGATCAAAGGGGGGACAATAGGAGACCTACTTCTTTGCAGCGTAAGGACCACCCTAGGCCCCAAACTCGGGAAAGGTCCCTTACCCGCCAGCACGTCAGGAACAGAAAGAGGACCCCATCCCCAGCCCCGAAGCGGAGGAGGTCCAACAGGACTCCTTCCCCAAAGCAACGACGCGGAAGTTTTCCTCGACGACACTCCCCCGTCCCATCTCGGCATTCCCAGCACACGAGCCACCGTGAGCGGCATAGCCGACACAAAAACTCTCCGAGACGGACTGTAGATTCAGACTCTGAAGGTTCCGTCCACTCGAACCCAACCCGAGGCTCCGAGCGACAACGGAGGTATGAAGGATCCGTCGTGAATGACAGCCCGTTCTCCGACGAAATTTTTCGCGTTAACCAGCCAAAGAACTTCACGCTCCCTCAAACTGCAAAAGCCTATGATGGAACCTCAGACCCACAGGAGCACCTCACGGCATTCAAGTCCAAAACCTGGTTGATGCAAGCACCCGATGCCGTCCTTTGCGGGGCATTCCCACTAACCCTCACAGGACCAGCAGAGAAGTGGTTGTTCTCCCTACCCAAAAGGTCAATAACAAGTTTTGAAAACCTTTCCCAGAAGTTCGTGCTACAATTCACCACCAGCAAAAGACAACCCAAGACAGCCATTGGCCTCTTGGGCGTTAACCAAGGAGAGAACAAGTCCTTGCGCAATTACTTGGAACGCTTCGCCAAAGAAGTAAACCTGGTAGAAAACATCACCATCGAACAAAGGTTGATGGCACTTTGTTTTGGAATCCACCTAGGGACCCCGTTCCCAGAAGAAGTCCTGGGACAAGAACCAAAGACACTCGAAGAGTTTAACAGAAAAGCAGAAGTACACATCAACAGAGAAAAGGGGGGAAAGGTAAAGAGGGGGGAAAGAAAAATGGGGAGAGATATTTCTAAAAAAAATGGGGAGTAGAATAAGTTAAATTATTTTTTGAGAAAAATGGGGAGTAGAATAAGTCAAATTATTTTTTGAGAAACTCTCATAGTAAAAAAGTCAAAGAAAATACAATTGGGGCAACATAGACTAACCCAAAAAATTACAAATGGCACTGTCAAAGTACCGGCAGAACCACAAAATTCAGAGAAAGAAACGACTAACCAAAAGCAAGCTACGAGACCCCAAAAAACAAAAGCACAGCACTCGCCAGTAAAATAGCGAGCTTGTGCTGGGGGCAATGTTACGGACTAAAAACTAGGGTCAGAGAGCTCTAACCCTTTAAAGGGGAGAGGAGCTCGCGTCCCCTAAAAGGTCCGAAGGGTCCAACTCACTAAGGAACAGAAGAGGCTCTCCCCACCTGGTCAGACCGGCCCAAAGAGAGGGAGCCTCATGTGGCACTTAGAGGAGGAGAAGGTCGTAGGCCCAAAGGCTCCGAACCTCGTCCAGCCCAACAAGGCTAAGAGAAGGTAGCGGCGACCTCTCCTCCCCAGTCCGCAACTGACTCCTAGATAAGCGGGAAAAGATAAACCAGGGAGCGGATAAACAAATCCCCCTCGCCTTATCTCTATCTTACCTCTATCTTTGCACTCTAAGCTCACTTATAAAAGCACACGACCTCTCAGGTCACCAGGTACCTCTCATTCTCCTCTTAGAGAACTCTCCTAATCCCTGTGCTTACTTGAGCGTCGGAGTGCCTTTGCAGGTACACCCTGCCGCCGCACTCTCTCCGAAAGGAACTTGCTTGAAGCTTTCGTGCGAGCCTCCGAACCTGCTCGGAGCCTTCGCCCCCAGTCTTTGAGCTTCTGCCAAGCCTCCGAACCCGCTCAGAGCTTTCGTCCAAGCCTCCGAACCCGCTCGGAGCCTTCGCCCTGAGCTTCCGTCAAGGCGCCTTCCTCACTCGTTCAGGTAACGTCGTACCCTTTACGAATTACTTACGAACAATTAATTTTATGTTATATGAATTAATAAAAATAAATAATAATGAATAATATACAAAATAAAGTGATTTTTAATTACATATAAATTTTACATATTTATTATATTATATAATAATTTTATTTTTTATTATATTTTATATATTATTCATATATAATAAGGTAAGTGAATATCCTGGTATTCATATATTAAATAATTGTCTCTTATAAGGTGATACATATAAAAAGTATAAGACAATTTTCGTTTCATTTTAGGCTAGGATGGGTAATTGAATAATTTTAGATTCAATCCGCTATTACAAGAATATTTTCAAATAGTTCATCCACAGAGCAACTTAAGGCTCGAATCATTTAGTAGCCACTATTGACGAAATTTAAATAGAAACAAAATGAGTTATGATATTCAATGAATCAATATTGGTGGCCAATATCGATGTATGATGGCCGCAAAAATCCGTTACTTCTTGACCTTACCTCTACTCACCAACCCCAGCCCACCCCATGGCAGACAGTACTGAATACTGATCAACACTAGAGAGAGAGTACACTCTTCGTTTCATGTACCAAAAGCCCGAAAGAAAAAAGTGCATATAAAATATATGGCAGAACACATGTTATTAATTAATTGTTCTCATGTTATTGATATATGTCATTCATTTTAAATTAGCTTTTACATAATTTTCTTAAAAGAATATTTATTAATTAATTGTTCCCTTGTTATTACATAAAATTTAGGGTTTGTTCGAGGAAAATGGAAGAAAAGTCATAAAAAAAAAAANGAAGTGATGAACAAAAAATGTAAACCTGTCTTGTATTCTAATTCAATGAATTTAGAATCAGTGGAATGAAGTATATATACATCAAGTCTATGTGCCTTTGGTTAAATTGTATAGCTAACTCCTTAACCAACTTCTCAACTAACTTAACAAACTTAAAACAATCAGCCAACTAACATAACTAACTATCTTTTTTTCTTTTTTACTTTTTAGAAATATTATCACTTGTTAAATTACTGGTAATGTTATATTGATGTGTTTAGTATACATAAGTCATATAACTGAAATTTACATTACATTATTTGGTACATAAAAAAGATTATGAGATAATGCATATTATTATTATTATTATTATTATTATTATTATTATTTTATTGTTATTATTTCTTTTATTATTATTATTTCTACTTATTATTTTTTTTATTATTACTATTTTTATTTTCATTATTATTTTGTATTTATTATTATTATTATTATTATTATTTGGTGATTACCTGGAGGTGGTAATCCAGATAAACATCTTCTATGAAGGTAATCCACACTACCACTTTGAAGGCAATGTGGATTACCTGAGTAATTCAGATTATCAGTAATTATGTCGAACCAAACAAGTCAATATAGCTTACCACATAATTTAAAAGTCAGATTACTATAATCTGGATAGATTACCTCATACCAAACGCACCGCGCAAAAGAGTTACTTACTAATTACCCACCAACAAGGTTCTCACATCAGTCAGTGAGATTCAAGAAAATCAAGAACTTATAATATATTTTTATAATTTTATCATTTTAAAAATAATTAAATATTATTAATATATTTATAAAAATGATATTTAAACATTTTAATAGAGATAAAATAGTAAATTATATTAAAATTTATTTTAAAAACCCCAATTTTGGGAATCGTGAAATGAAGGTTGGGGTTTTGGAGGATTAAAAACTCTAAAAAAAAACATTTTTTTCTTAAAATGTAAAACTCATGAACAATAAGCAAGAATGAATATAACAAATTTTATAACATTTGGCTACCTATCAAACTGCATGCGTATTTCTTTTTTAGAAACTAGTCATTGGTAGGTTGGTTTTGCACATGCCAGCGTGGTATAATTAAAGAAAGTTATTTTTGTTTGTTTAATATTATTTTTCTTCTCAAAAATGAAAAGTAGTCAATTAAGAACTGCAATATGATGAGAGTCTAGGCTAGCTATATTAATTACTCTCAAAGCTTTATTCTTTCACAAATCAATTTTGAATCAGCTGCTGCTTCCTATGGTTGGTAGGAAGGGATCCACCTAACCTTATTTTGAAACCTTTCGTTATTTTTAGAGTATTTAAAAATTTACCAAGAAGAATTTTTTTTTGGTACAAAAGATGTTTCTTTTTACTCTGCCTTATTATGTAAGAATTCATGAGATTAGTTATGCAAGTTCATGTTATCTTTCACTTTAATAAATAATACTTTGAATATTAGAGCTGGTGATGTTATAAGTTATGCTTATTGAATAATATAAAATAAAACATTGTTTTTAGTCGAATAATAAAATATAAAATATCCTATAATTCATGGATTATCCATTCAACAGGTTACGTTACTGAATTGAGTATGAAGTCACCAGGGTAGACTCTTTATCCACCAACCAATAGCTGACACTTAATTATGATCAATATAACATGATGATAATTCTTTTAACTTTTCCCCCTATTAAACCAGTATTTTTATATTAAAACAATATTTTTTGCCCTATTATATTATCTTAAGTTTGAATCATTTGTATAAAAGTACCTTTAATTAAGAAATCCCTAAAAAAACACTGCTAAGAGAATTTATTCATATATTGTCGGTATTTCTCACACCTTTTCTTAAATAAACAACAACTAAATATTTTGAAAATATGAAATAAATTTAAAACCCTAAAGTGAAACTGGGGATGACAAAAATATTCACAAATACAAGAAATCTATAGGTATTATCTATGGTGAGTATGTACCATTCCCATTTTTTCCATTTCAAAGATTTCGCGTAA
This sequence comes from Nissolia schottii, assembly GCA_003254905.1. Classification (NCBI taxonomy): domain Eukaryota; kingdom Viridiplantae; phylum Streptophyta; class Magnoliopsida; order Fabales; family Fabaceae; genus Nissolia; species Nissolia schottii. The sequence goes on from QANU01052615.1 coordinate 293,609, forward strand.
TCAACAATTTTGCATAATTAAAGTGTTCTCAAAACGGTTATTTAGATTGGAAAATAATTATAAAAGTCTTTTAAATCCAACGTACCAGTGCGAATAATGGTTTTGTAAGCTCACGAAAATTTCGTGGGTGTTGAGTTAATTTTTGGTCTCCACCGAAAATCCCGTCAGGTCCCAAAGGGATCTGTGAAATATACTATCACAGAGATATGTTCACGAATACCTCAGCCTGACATACCATTATGATCAGGGAAATTAGTAGATTGCAGATATGTGTTCGGTATATTTTTAGGATATCCGTACACGAACAAAAAAGACCAAACGCGATCAAACATGATCAGAACCGGTCAAGACGCCCTTAAGCTTATCCAAAGGCTAGATATTTTCATAAAATAATAATATAACATTATAATTTATTAAAAAGAAAAATGAAAAAGAAAAAGAAGTTAGGAACAGTGCCTGAAGCTCTCTAGCTATAAATAGCCACAAGTTGCAGAAGTTTGCAAACAAATTTTGAGAAAAGTCACTCTGCCAGTTCCGTTCGTGTAAATCGCAGTTACGCTGCCGGACTCCGAAAAAATAGGAGGAGCACACCAACGTGAAGAGGATATTTTCCTCATCACTTCTACCAATCTCGAATTTTATATTGAGGTGGGGAACCCTAGACCCACTGTCTATGTGGATTAGTATGTGGTTCTATATGCTTATATCTAAAAAAACTGATTTAGTAGATTTTATGTGAAAAATAGAGATTAAGTTGTGAAAATGATTTTGAGTAGTTTTGATGTTAGAAAAATATAACTGTGCTGATTGAAACTGTGTGAAAAGGAAACTTTAAGAAATTTTACGAAACTGACACTGAAAAGGAATCAGGACGCATCACGCTGAGCGGCCTGATTTGAACTCTTATTTTGACACTCCCAGGGCCCAAGTTTCATGTTCAGTTTTTCCTACACATTCCAACTAGTATAGAAACTTAAAACATTGTATATGCAAATAACTGTGGATTTGTTGTGTTTGTAAAGCATGCATCATGAGGGCTATGGATCAATAGAGGTTATCGCCTAATGACGGAAAAGATCATAATTGAACGTACGGAACAAAGGGAAATGCTGAAGAAAAGATAAGAGTGATTTGTGATGGTTGTCATGTAAGAAAAGAGTGGTAACAGATAGGGTAAAGGTCGGGAATGGTACCATGCCCAAGTGTGCATGATGATATGATGCCGTGCCCAAGTGTGCACGAGGAATGATACGATACCATGCCCAAGTGTGCATGATGAATGATACGATACCCTGCCCAAGTGTGCAAGATGAACGGTGAACGATACCATGCCCAAGTGTGCATGATGATGAGTCCCATGCATTGATACTGTGCCCCATCGGCATGATGAATAGTCCTTGCATTGATCCCATGCCCAAGTGTGCATGATGAATTGTCCTGTGCTTGGCAAGCATGGTAGAATAATTCTCGCACAACATATGCGTGATGACAAGTTGAGTCTGTGTGCATGCATGTCTCTGCGGTTACGTTACGTAAGTGTACGACGGTCAAGGATAGAAAGCGTGAGAACTTAGAAGTAAGTAAAGAAAGAGTAGATTCTCTGATCACCTAGTAAAGTAGATAAAGCCATTCAGGACCTACACAAAGATAATAATCAGTAGGGGTTTAGTATGTATGAACACTTAGAAATCTCCTGAGTGGAGCGATAGGAAATGCTAGGGATCCCGACTGAGGACGACGAGTTCTCACCCTCACTCCTTTATGGGTCCAGGTGTACAGAGCGAATGGATAGACGAGCGAGACGCATGGTAGATTTTGGATGACTGCAGCAGGACAGTTCCAGGGCATGAGCAAAGTGACGATATTCGCAGTAGGGCGATAGAAACCATCTATGACTTTTACAACTTTTTGTGTAAATACTTATTAGTATGCCAATGTGCCTTTGTGCTGGACCTTCTATTTGTAACTACCTATGTATACACTTCTCGTGTGTAACTTCAGCTATCATCTATATTGCTTACAACGCTAGTGTTTGTTATATATATATATATATATGTTTCAACGATCACGCACGACTCCTAAATTGTAAACTAATAAAGTAAAAGAACGATTTGCAAAATGGTTCGTATTTTCGTGTAAGCAATATTTGCAAGGTAAAAAGTAGGGGCTAAAGGTAACCCAACACAACGGATAACAACCATGTGAGCATTGCTTACTACCATAAAAGTGGGCAGTTAGCAGGGGTATTTCAGAATACGCGTAGGGATCATTTTTATACTCACTGAGACGGGTCTCCATACCCAATTGTTAATGAGGATGATAGGGTTGAGGTATCCGAGACTTACGAATACTCGTTACATATCTGCCAATACATAAAACTATTTAAATATCTCTAGCGATGTAAATATACAAAGTTAAAAACTCATAACATATCGTTGAAATATTTATCAAAAAATTTATCAATATTTGGTTAATTTAAATTGCCACACATTAGTAATAGTAATATCATAATATTGATAGTAATTTTTTATGAATTTTTTATTTTTTAATAAATACATGCAAATATTCACAAAATTTCAAATTATTGCCGATAATAAGTAATGTATATTTGTGATGAGTATGAATATAAATACAAGTAATAAAATATTAGATGGGTATAAATAAGGGAGACATTAATATGTCTCATGGGCATTCAAGTGTGTGAAGCTTTACAAACAGATGGACAAGTACGTAGTCTAAAATGGTTGCCGGTACTTTTGGAATATTCAAGGCAATGCTCTAGAAGGGCTTGACCAATATTAATTCCAGCATGTATGCACACCCATCGCATGACAGTACCCTTGTCCATCTTTTTCTTGTAGCCTTTAAATTCAAAGCAGGACTATCTAAAATCTTAACTAATATCCTTCATTTTCATACCTCCTTTTTTCGTGGAGGGTACATAAAGTAGAAGAGTCAAATAGGATTATCAGCATTATCATTATTTTAGCAATGTTTTTTTTTCTACGTAATTTTTGTGGACACCATTGAAACATCTAACTAAATCTTAAGTTATTAAGTAATTGAAACATATAATTTTCAATGTTCATTTTTATCATAAAAAATTTAGCGTTTAGATTTTAGCAGAATTACTTTGAAAATACTTAAAATCATTAATTTTAAAAGAATTGATGAAAGTTTAGAAAGGGTTAAAAAATAAGTTTTTTAAAAAAATCAATATTAATATAAGATACAAAAGGAAAAACTATGATAGTTTCAGATTTTAGAAGAAATCAATTTTGCAGGAAGTGGGTCACCCTCCTACAAGAAAAATATAGGTTCATTTGGATTGACTTATAAAAAATTACTTATCTTAATTATATTTTTAAGTATAACTTTTTAAGAGATTTAATTTATAATTACAAGATGATTTAATTTACTAAAAATCACATCGTCTTTCTCTTTCTTTTAGAAGTAGAATCTTCCAAAACTTAAAAAAAAAGGTGATATTTTACATTGTTTAAAAAAAAACTACATTTTTAATTTGTATTTTAATCCTTATTATGTTTTTAAAAAAGAAATTAATATTATATTTTAATACTTATTATTTTTTTAAAAAATGTTTTTTTAAAAAAAATCAATCTAAACATGCCAATAAGCTAAACACAAAAGCACTTTGTCAAATATGGACTCAAAAGTGCATGTAGGTTCAAACCAAACATAGACTACATGGTATTTACAAAGTTGTGAACAACACTACTCCTAGCAAGGTTAGTCTTATAATTTTATTTTTCAGAGAAACAATGACAAGTGATTGGAATAAGGAAAACTACTCTTGGCATTAAGATTCTCAAAAGACGACTTCCTTGTCAATATAAATTGACAGAAAAAATGAAAAACTGTGCGAAGATCGTGTTTTGATTTCCAAGTTGTACATCATGCTTGACTTATTTTTTTAGATATTTAAGAAAAAATTTAGTCCGTCTATTACCTTATATAAGATCATGTCGTATCAGTTAATATTACGAAACTAATTTTTATCATAATATAAAGTAGTATAATGTTATATATTCTTTTCCATTTTTATCCTATAATCATTATATTAAGTTAATATGTCCTAGAAAGTCTGATTGCATAAAAAAATATTATTTTTGTTACCCAATTCAAAATATAATCTAACATTCTATATTCATATTCTTTTTCTCATCCGGCATCATATCACTTCTACCCACCACCATCAAAATATGGTGTATCGTTGGTAATAGAGCAATTCATTTGGGAGCTATGTGCAAGCCGTCGTTGTTGCTCCTCCGTGCAAGTCATCATCAGATAACTCTTTAATTTGCGTGTTTTATTAGTTTGTTTTCTAAGTAGGTTTTTGTAATTTTTATTTATTTCTAGGCATAAATTAGGATAGTTGCATAGTTGCATTTAGTAAAATTATTTAGGTTTTATTGGCTTTTATCTCATTACTAGAAAAATGAGTTTTAGCAACTGATCAAGTATCCATAGCTATATTTTTTGTTAGTGACGGAATTTACGACAGAACAATCTTTTATTGCTAAATTTAGAAACAAAAATGCTACAAATACACCCAATTTCATACACTCATACATACACCATTAATAATGCACAAACTTTATTCTCAAGAGTGCACAGACATTACAAACTTGTAAATGATACACTCAACTATATTTAATTAAGTGCACAAACATTATATAAGTTAAAACACAAACTTTATATGTATAGGTACGAGGTGTATGTATGGTGTATAGTTTTTAGTGTACATGTAGCAGAACTCACTTAGAAATTGCAACCGAACCATCTCTCGTTAAATAATTTTGGCCAATTAGTGTTAAACCCAGAAATAAAAAAATTACCTAAGCCCAAAAGTCTTACTTTAAAAATACTTAGGCCCAAACTCTCACCACAGCCATAGAGAGAAGATTCTAGGCCCAAACCCATAACCATAGTCTGTTCTCTCTGCCCACTCCCATCAGCAACCAATTCCGCACACACCGCCGCCATGTCACACGACGGCGACCCCGCGAATGAGTTCCCTCAGTACCTGCAGGAAGCTTGGCCCATGGTCAAATCAAGGAGTTCGGTGTGTGCGCCTACACCGAATTACGAATTCATCAACAATAACCAACACAGCGATTCGAAAATCTCATTCCCAATCTGATTCGGGGTTTGAGTTTTGAATCATGTGGGGAACAATTGCCAATTTCAAGGAGAATTTGGACAAGATCGCCCTCGATGTTCACTACGACGACGACGCCGTTTTCAACACGTACGGAACCGGCGGCGGCTGCGGTGAGAACTCCGCCGTCTCCGATCGCCGGAACTCTCACAGCTTCGCGCATTCCAAATCGGTCCCTAGGTCGCCGGTTTCCAATGGAATAACAAACCCTCCCCGTGCTTCTGAGGTAGAGCTCGTTCTATTCTGTGTTTTTCTGGCTTTGATTTTAAACTCTTGTTCATGAAATTTTCTGGCTTTGGTTAAACCTGTATGTAGCGATGTGTGTGAATGCATAATAGGTTCAGGAAATTGCTGCATGTAATTCAATCATTTGATTTTGGTACTGCATAATATTGGTATTTGTTCGTAAGTAATTCGTATAGGGTCCGGGTTACCCAAACGTGTGAGGAAAGCGCCTTGACAGAAGCTCAAAGGCTGACTCCAAGTGGGTTCGGAGGCCAAGACGAAAGCTCCGAGCAGGTTCGGAGGCTTGGACGAAAGCTTCGAGCGGGTTTGGAGGCTTGGACGAAGGCTCCGAGCGATAGGTTCAGGAAATTGCTGCATGTAATTCAATCATTTGATTTTGGTACTGCATAATATTGGTATTTGTTCGTAAGTAATTCGTATAGGGTCCGGGTTACCCAAACGTGTGAGGAAAGCGCCTTGACAGAAGCTCAAAGGCTGACTCCAAGTGGGTTCGGAGGCCAAGACGAAAGCTCCGAGCAGGTTCGGAGGCTTGGACGAAAGCTTCGAGCGGGTTTGGAGGCTTGGACGAAGGCTCCGAGCGATAGGTTCAGGAAATTGCTGCATGTAATTCAATCATTTGATTTTGGTACTGCATAATATTGGTATTTGTTCGTAAGTAATTCGTATAGGGTCCGGGTTACCCAAACGTGTGAGGAAAGCGCCTTGACAGAAGCTCAAAGGCTGACTCCAAGTGGGTTCGGAGGCCAAGACGAAAGCTCCGAGCAGGTTCGGAGGCTTGGACGAAAGCTTCGAGCGGGTTTGGAGGCTTGGACGAAGGCTCCGAGCGATAGGTTCAGGAAATTGCTGCATGTAATTCAATCATTTGATTTTGGTACTGCATAATATTGGTATTTGTTCGTAAGTAATTCGTATAGGGTCCGGGTTACCTGAACGGGTGAGAAAAGCGCCTTGACGGAAGCTCAAAGGCTGGGGGCGAAAGCTCCAAGCGGGTTCGGAGGCCAAGACGAAAGCTCCGAGCAGGTTCGGAGGCTTGGACGAAAGCTCCGAGCGGGTTTGGAGGCTTGGACGAAGGCTCCGAGCGGGTTCGGAGGCTCGAACGGAAGCTTCAAGCGAGTTCTTTTCGAAGAGAGTGTGGCGGCGGGGTGTACCTGCAAAGGCACTCCGACGCTCAAGTAAGCACAATGATTAGGAGAATTCTCTAAGAGGAGAGTGAGAGGTACCTGATGACCTTAGGGGTCGTGTGCTTTTATAGGTGAGCTTAGAGTGCAAAGACAGAGGTAAGATAGAGATAAAGCGAGGGGGGTTTGTCTATCCGCTTCCTAGTTTATCTTTTCTCGCTTATCTAGGAGTCGGTTGCGGACTGGGGAGGAGAGGTCGCCGCTACCTCCTCTTAGCTTTGTTGGGCCGGACGGGGTTAGGAGCCGTTGGGTCTACGACCTTTTCCTCCTTTAAGTGCCATGAGGCTCCCTCTCTTTGGGCCGGTCTGACCAGGTGGGGAGAGCCTCTTCTACTCCTTAGTGGGTTGGATCCTTCGAGCCTTTTAGGGAATGCGAGCTCCTCTCCCTCTTAGAGGGTTAGAGCTCTCCGACCTTAGTTTTTAGCCCGTAACAGTATTTTTCATATTCTACTGAAAATGGTTCACTGATCATTTGATTTTTCTTCGTTTTGCATTTTTTTTGGTTGGCAGATAGCAAATCATCTTGACCGAGCTGTAGCAAACATTGGCAGAAAACCTTTTAAGGTTTTTGTCCAAGTGAACACAAGTGGAGAAACATGTAAGTTGCACATGAAAGATTTGCCATGCCTTTCAATATTTACACTTTCTTAATGAAATTGACTTGCTAGTGATTGAACTTGGAAATTTCTTATCCCAAATTGTTTTACATAGAGTCTAATGGATTAATATGAAAATGTCATCAAATTCTCATGAGAGAACATAGTTTCCAATTCTTTTATTGGAATTTAGTATGTCACTGATTTAACATCATATCTGTATATGTAACTATGTAATATATATTTAGTAGAATAAAATGCGTAACCGCATGACTGCATGGTTTAGGAGCGTGCTGGTTTACAATTGGGCAAATGCGCCCTATATCCTTTTCTTTTTCTTTCCCATGATACAACACTGTTGTCAATGTTTAGTTTAGTCTCAAGAATGAGATTTGACTAGCACTTTCTTGCAGCAAAATCTGGTGTTGAACCTACTCAGTGTGTGGACCTTGTGAAACATGTTAGGAACTGCCAAAACCTTGAGTTTTGTGGCCTAATGACAATTGGCATGCTGGATTATACTTCCACCCCAGAAAATTTTAAGGTATTTTTGACATGATTATTAGTTTTTTGGAGACTTGCTTATCCTCTAGATAATTCCCGAAACTAAATTTTCTTCTATACTCTCCAGACGTTATCCAATTGTAGGAGTGAAGTTTGTAAGGAACTTGGAATATCAGAAGAGCAATGTGAGCTATCGATGGGCATGTCTGGGGACTTTTGGTTTGATTTAGTTGCCCTACTTTGCAGGCTTATATTGTAGTCCTTTAGGATTGTTGGCTTCGGAGATAGCAAAACGGTTGAACAAGGCAAAAGTTCCTTGTGATCTCATTACAGGTCAGGAGAGAGAGGAGGTTGACAGTGCCAAACATACGGCTGTTACAGTTGAAATGGCCGATGTATCATCTGATTATGAATGTGCTGTTATTGATGAAATTCAGGCAAGTCATTGTTTCATTTTGAGATTCCTTTTTTCATATTATATCTAAATAGCTCTCAGGAATGCTTCAGCTTCATATGAGCCAAGATTATAAATAGCTCTTCCTGCATCCAGATGTTGGGGTGTAATACAAGGTTACACGTGTTTTATTAGGGATAACTGCTGATGAGCTTCACCATTGTAGTGATCCAGCTGCTGTTCCCCTTATTCTGGAGATATTGAAAGTGGCTGGTGATGAAGTTGAGGTATCAAAATTCATAAAACCTCTCAAAAATCACCTTGACCAATCAATTTTTTTATAGTAATTTCATTCCTGTGGATTTACCATTGTGGTAAGAACTGATGAGGCCCTCTGGTACATGGTGTTTCTATTAAATGTTTAAATCTCTAAAACACATTTTCTTTTTCATGTGTGCTGTAGGTTCAATTTTATGAGAGATTGTCACCTTTAGTCCCGCTGAAGGTTCCTCTTGGATCCTTCTCTAATGTAAGAAAGGGTGATTGCATTATAACCTTTTCATGTCGGGATATATACAAGTTAAAGGTGAGCTCTTACATCTGTTTTCATTATTTTTGGAATTACCGGTTAATAGCGATTTCTGCCAATTCAATTGCATGTTTCTTGATTTAGATTTTTCACAATGGACTAACTAGTAAAAGTTGACATTCATATTGCTCAGAAGAGAATTGAGAATCGAGGAAAACATCTTTGTTCTGTAGTACATGGTTCATTGCCACCGGAGACTCGAACAAGGCAGGCGTAAACTCCTACCTCTCTCTAAGAAGTTCTAGATTTCCCTGTTGAATCTCACTTATTTCATGGGAATCTGATCTTTACTTTTGCATTTTTCCTAAAAAATATTTATGCCATTTGTTTTGTTCTTTGTAAAACTCTGTTTATCATATTCATTGACAATAAATTTCATGCTGACTGTAATCGGTTTGTGTTAAGTGTTATTTCATGGCCTTGTTAAGAAAATGCTACATATACTTTAGTTTAATGGTTTCTACAGTTTTAGCAACTGCATCATCAGCAACAACTTGCTAAGCAGCGGCGGCAACAGATGGCTGGGGCAGGAATGGGGCAAGTTTCGTCACAAGAAGGAGCAACAAACATTGGTGGAGGGGGCTTCATCAACCACGATCCTATGTTATGATATATAACAAGTTAATCACTTTGCTTTCTCGTGCATGTAGGTTTATTATTTCAGTTTATGTAAATGTTGAGATATGAGATGGACAAGTTGATTGTTGATTTGCACAAACCCCCAGGAGCTGTAACTACAAATTAAGCATGTGCTTAGAATTTCATTTATTGTTTGAGTCATAAGTCATGACAATACTATTTATTTGTAAGTTTGTTGCGATTGATTTGTTATCTCATATTCTTCTCTTAATTTGTTACTGCACTTGAATTGCTTATTTTCTATTTATCATGTGACAATTATTTTATGCTTAATAATAATTTTTATGATATTATAAGGGTAACGTGAAAAACACTAGCGACATATAGAGACGAATATTTCTTTGTAATGTAGAATTAAAATTAGCGACGGATAGAGACAGAAATAAAATAGCTACGGATAGTGATTGGAATTCTGTTGCTACAGTTTGCGATGGAATGACTCCTGTCGCTAAAATTTTAGCTAGGAGCAAATTTGCAATGACATTAGCGACTGGAATATCCTTTGTTATTTTATTTTTAGTGACGGAATTTAAGCTTTAGCGATGAATTTTTCCGTTGCTAAATACTGATTTTCTAATAGTGTCTCTTTTATGTAGTTGTTATTTGAATTTTAGGAAAATAAATCTAAGAGGATCATTGAAGATTGGAAGAAGATAAGAGATAAGATTGAAGAAAAAATTTGAAGAGAGGATTTGGATCAAAAAAGATAAATTTGAATGTGATTTGTAAAGATTTAGGTGAAAATATATGCTGAAACTTTTTTTTATACTGAATTTGTCACAAATTTTGCACATTTATTAAGAATTAATCTCGACTTGGCTCCAACTACAAAGTTTTAGATATTTCTTTTATATTTAATTAGAGACTTGGATCAGCTCAATCAGATATGTAGCACAAGTTATGCTATTTTTACTATCGCAGTACAATGTTGTCAAAAAATTCGTATTTCAGCGTTTTGTTGAATTAATTCTGGGTCCATACTCTATAAATACAACCTCAATGATCCCAAAGAAGGGGAGAATCATATTTGAAGAGGAGGCAACCCTAGGAGAGCTTCCAGGTGCCAAGACGAAGATTTTTGGGGTGTGACGCGATGAGGGAGAGATCCCAATTTGTTCCCAAGTTAAGTCTTCACCATTATTCTTCCATGGAACCTTTAGTTTATGGTTTTGTTTTGTTTTCTTCTCCTTCTTCCATTATGAACTAGGTCCTTACTAGAGCATTTGATGTAACAGTTTCTTTGATGATGTTATTATAAAACCTCTTCATTATCAATTTTTCTATCGGTGTTAATTAAGTTTTTATGAATTGTTCTTAATGCTTTCGATTAACTAACCATTAATCGAATGAATTATTGTCTTGCATAAATTTGAGAAAAGGAAACGCGAAAGTGCTCTGTTATAGAAACCATAGGTTGAGCGAAAATCTGAGAGGAATAAAGTAACCTATGTGGTCGTGTATGTGAAATTCACAAATCATTCATGCTTTTAATAGATTAGGTAAAGATAATCGTTCGACCTTGAAAGAGGCTTATGATTAGGATAGGAACTCCGACCATTAGTTAACTAGATTAATAATTAAATAACAATGTTTTAGGATAATTGTGCGTGTTTGTCTATGAACACACGAGTATAGAGTAGGTGAAGTCAATTGCTATAGTATCCATCTCCTTAACCTTTCTCACCTTCTATTTAGTTGTTATTTTTCATTTATTATTTATATATCTTGTTTTATTATCTTTACAACCAATTTTCCAAAACTCTTCCAATCAATTTAATAAGTTACTTGTCAATTAAAATCTAATGGAATATTATCTTTGTGGGTTCGACAACTTGAGTTTTAATACTCACTCTTATTACTTGTACAAATTAATGCACTTGCTAGTGTTGCAGAATTCACATCAAACGCATGTCATTTTCGCTACGTACTACTATTCACATGACCTCATTTTAACAAAATATTAGTTAGTGATATATATATATATATATATATATATATATATATATATATNCTAAGGGGGGGAAATACGGGATGTTACATGGACAACCTTATATGCCCATTTGATTGGTTTTAGTAAAGTCTGATGGTTCACTCTACCAAAATACTAAAAGTCTCGTAATCGACTAATATTTATAATCACAATAAACTCCCTCATAATTAGCTACCCAACATTTATGGGATTGAAACCTCTGGTCAGTAACTATTATAAAGCTCAATAATCGATTGCACTCTACACCATTATTGTTGAAGTTATGGTCGCTTGGTCATTTAGTAAGTGCTCAGCCATTGACACTTCAACATTCTAGGCTATAAAGGACATGTTCTAATCCAATCTTGACACTCCTAACACTTAAGACCTTAGTCAATCTTTTGTTTGGTCAGACCTTTCAATTGGCCAATCAGACTCTCTTAATTTTGGCTGGAACATCTGGCGCCATTTGTGCGAAAAGGCAAAACTTTTCCTATTACCACTTTTCTGATCAACATTCACTATAATCATTCACCAAGTATACCATTGGAGGTCATGATGATAACCTTTCGAATGCTCTACATATTTTCCTACCATCATTCACAGATCTCCACAAAAGTTGTGCTCTCCCCCAATGATTTTTTTTTCTTTTGTTATACATTCGTTGTCTTTAAAAATCTAATTCACCATATGGGGTGTTGTTTGTTCGATCGAAATTTCTCTATCTCTACGGGGTGTCGTTTGTTCGATCAAAATTTCTCTATCCACCCAGAGGGGTGCCATGAAAAATTCATCCATACGGGGTGCTGTGTAAAATTCACCTATACGGGCTGCCATTTGACTGATCAAAACTTCTATACTCATCCATACGAGGTGCCATTTGTCCAATCGGAATTACTCTGTGGCCATCGAAGTTTCATGTTATCCTCGCATTGTCACTCTGCTGTAAACATCGATAATTGCTACCTTGAAACTACTGGGACCCAAAAGGTACTATGAAAGAATTATGAATTATGAACTCGTTATTTCTCCATTCAACATGTTCGAAATTGTGGGAGTATTTAAATGATACAAATTGCATGTATATTTGTGAGTGATTAACATCTTTCCATTAAGGTGTATGGAAACTTTATTATGATCAAATATGAACATTTCAAAGACATAAATTTTTGAACTTATGCGCACAAACTTTTTAATAATAAAAAACAAAGAATAAGATAAAAATTGAAAACAAACATGAAGGAAAAAAAAACTTTGATGCTCAAATATACAAACTTTTGAATAAATATATACAAACTTTTGAATGACAAAAAAAAATATGATGAAAATGAAAATGAAGATGATGAGAAAAACTTTGGTGTTCACATACACAAACTTTTAAATAAGTATACATAAATTTTTCTACAAACATACACTTTTAAACAACAAAAATAAAAAATATGACGAAAATAAAAATGAAAATCAAAACTTTGAGATCGATAACATTTTGCGAAGAAGAAAAAAAATGAAGGGGGAAAAGGGTAGAAAATAAGAAAAAAAAAAATGGAGAAGAATAAAAAACTATGAAGAATAGTGTGAGAGGGAGAGTGGGTGAGAGGAAAGAGAACATAAAAATTAAATGCAGCCAAAATTTTAATGGTAAACAGACTATTTTTGAAAAATTATATAGTAGATACTCTTCAAACACGGAATTTTAGTTTTAGCATTTTAACATTTGGAAGTATGTTCGGTACCCATTTTTTGTGAAGAGTATCTAATTAATTGTTAATATTAAGTCTTATGTTCTATTTTTTTTTAAATTATTAAATAATAATGATTTTATTATTAAATGTAAACCACTCAATTATAAAAAATTACCGATATTTTCTAAAAGTGCCAAAGGAAAACCATAATGTTTTAGTCCATGAATAATTAAATTTTAATAGATTGGCCTCTACAAAAAATACTTACACATTAGTTTTTGAGAAGAATTAATAGATTAAGAATCAAAGCCTATTACAAATTAAAGATTAATGTATATGTAAACTTTTTTAAGACTAATTTAATAAGTCCTAATTCTTTTAGAACTAAAATATAGTTTGCAGAAAACTATCTTCTGTCTTGAGGACACAGCATTATTTACTTTTGCATAAATCAGTGTCGTTTTAGCGTGACCAAAAGAAAAACAAAATTTACCTACTTACTTTTGGATCACCAATTTAATAAAGATTCATAATTAAGATGTTATGTATATCCTAGGATAGTAAAATTACAATTTTCATTATGTCGCTTGTTATTAATCAGTTTACTTGGCATGTGTTTAGCGAACTCAGTGAGTCACAGATACAAGTTTAGGTGACCCACAATTCCTTGATATACCATACAAGTTTAGCATACCTTTTCTCTTATACTACAATGAATCAATCCTAGCGAAGCATGTTGGGAACTCGTTCCTCCTGACTGAGATTGAAACTCGTCTCTCCCCGACCCCTCAGATTGGAGGTGGACAGTTTTATATATCACTTATCAGTATCAATCAGTATAACTCAGCTTTTAGTACGATTCAACATACTCAGTGTTAATTATTTAATTATTGTCTAATACTTTTACAATTTAGTTAAATTATGTCTATATGCCTTACTTGCCTCTATGAGTTAGTGAGCTCCACTTTGACTATGTTAGCTTATTTTCTGATATTTGTTCTATTATTTAATTAATGAATTCATTTGTAAGCCAGAGGGTATTTATTCAGATTCAATATAATTTAATATTTATTAATCATGTGAATGATAGTTTTAATCATGTCAGAACTTCTGTAGGGAAAATGTCTATACGTGCTATCACTCTCGGATTTAGGGCGTGACAGACTCATCTTCAAAATGAAGTCTTTATGAGTAGAGATTTTGAAGATGTTTTGAATAAAAAGACGAGTTGAACTCAAGCATGAATCATATAAGAGATTTTATTAAATATAAGATAAATTGGTTACAAGGATAACTTATTTAGATAAGAACAAAATAAAGACAAACCTAAACTTATGAAAAAGATAAAACAAACAACTAAATTTAAATTTCAACAAACTCTAATAACTTAATTGTTATTCTTTACTTTATTATCGCTTCAAACTTGACGTTGCTATGCAAATGACATGTTTGGATCATGACAACAACGAAAATGAACAGTGAACCCAAATCATGGTGGTGAAAGAGAAGAATCTTGATAGGAAGAAATCTTGCCAACAAGATCATGAGAAACGATCATGAAACACCAAATGTGAAAATGAAAAGCAACGTGAATTAACGACCAAATCCTCTTGTAAATTTGCATGTCGATGGTCAGACGAGACTCTTAAGACAACTTGTGAACCATGCTCGAACAAGGAAATGAAATATGCGCTGGGGTCAACAGCCACAAATGAGATGGTTAAACCTTTTGCCAAGGGACATGCACATATGATGGGAGAGACTATTGGGAGGGGCACTGGAGCCAACAAGGTTGATGGGCATTGGATTTTCTCCATTTAAAGAGACACCAAGTACTATAGTGTTAAGTTTGACGTTATCCCTTAAAAAAGTTCTGATACGATGGAGATGTTTTGAATAGAAAAGTTGGTTAAACTCATGTGTAAGTCATACTAGAGATGTTATTAAATAGATAAACTAGTTACAAAAATAATTAATTCAGATAAGAACAAAATAAAAATAAGCCTAGACTTATGGAACAAAGAAACAAATAAATTTAAACTCTAACAAACTAATTTAAATCCTAATAACTTAATGGTTATCTTTTATACTATGTTTGAATGTTCGTTCATTGACGGAATGGGTTAGAACTAGTAGGATTGGACTGGAAAGGGAAGGGAATGATCAAAACCATGTTACCTTCCTGATTGTTTTGAAGATTAATAAGGGAACATTCATTTTGTTATTCTGTAATTCTTTTTCAAGCAAAAAATGAACATTCATTTTATTTTTGGAATAACAAAATATTCAATTGGTACACACAAAACTTTTTAAATCTCTCAACTAAACCTCAAAATAGTCACAAGACATTTTTTTTAAAAATAATTAAAGAGGCTCAAACCCACTGTAATCCGGGGAGCAATGGTACCAAATGTAGAAGGTTCATACAAAAAAAGGAAAAGAAAAAAGAACCAAGGCTATCAAGTTTAATAGGTCCGGTGCTCATGTGCACATAGCAGCACAAGCAAACCGGATGACTGACAGCAAAAGCATAAAACTAAGATAAAATAAATGATAGAAGGAACATAATTAGAAGCACCATTCATTCAGTTAGATAGTAGCGTGATGGCATGAGGAAGCAAGCATGCCTGCATTCCATACAAAAGCCCTCACCTGCAGTCAGAATCAAACCAAGAATAGTCCAGAGGATACTCCCCTGACTCTAGCAGCAACCAAAAACAGAGATGGAGAGGAAATGGGAGCTGATTTGCTTTGTTTTGGCGCCATCAAACTTTTACTCCGACCATGCTCTGACATTTTCCGAGTTTTGAAGGAATGAAGACTTCTGGTTGGAAAGGCAATTTGACACACCATGCTTTGGTCCAGTAGCCCAGGCGATGGAGGATAGATTCCGCCTCCAGTTCCCATTGCGGCTTACAATTGTCAAACACCATTTTGTCTCTTAACCACCAAATTGACCGTAAAACCACAAAAAAATAGGCTTGTCCATAGCTTCAGGTCAAAGCCTGTGAAGGGAGCACCTATCCAAGCGTCGTAGAAAGGAATCAGTTCTAGAGGGAGACACCATTTCAGGTTCCATTGGTTAGCACAATATGACCAAAGAAATGTGGAGACTAGGCAGGAGAAGAACAGGTGCTGAAGAGTTTCTTCTTGATTGTTGCAAAAGACACATAAGCTATCATTGGATTGCAGGCAGTTGATACTCTTCAACCTTGATTTTGTGTTGAGGCGACCTTGTAAGATGAACCATGTTAACAATTCTGCCTTAGGAGGGGCTAGCCCTTTCCATGCTCATAGTCCCGCTCGCCACTCAGTTGAGTTTTCCACCATTGATTTGAAAACCTGCAAAGAAAATGTTGAAACTGAAAAGATACCCGAAGGATTGTGATTCCATATGCACTCAAGGATTGTGATTCCATATGCAAAGAAAATAGTCACAAGACATGTTTTAGCTCCATGAATAAGAAACAGCGGCTTGCCAGTCTGCTGACAAATATGTGACCCACAGAAGGAGATGAGGCTTCCTCTTCCATATTTTCTCTTACACCCAAATATGATAAGGATAACCTGCCATGCCAGGCTTAGTATAACGATATTGGCTACACACATATGGAAAGAAGTATTTGGAGATTTAATGGTCTTCTATGAGATGGAGTCTCTTCCTTTTGATGCTTGTCTTCCCTTAGTTGTTCCCTTAGTTGCTACTTTCAATTTGGGAAACATTTTGAGTTCTGATACTACATATGATGTAATATAACTGTTAAACATGGTTGTGTTTGTGTGACTATTTGGTTTGCCTTTTCTATTCTGCACTCTTGATAGTATTTCCTGTTTGAATATACCATTATGAAACCACTATTAATGTGTGGTTGGGATATTATTTTGTATCTTTTTTCAGTTTCAAGTTTCATACCTTCTTTTGGTCTTCTCGTCCCTAGTAGCCAACCCCCTTTTCACTCAGGCTCTTCTCGCTTGTGCATAGCAATCAGGAAAATTTTAAATAGTCCCCAAAAAAAAAAGGATGAAATGTCTACCCCACCCCGCCAAGTTGGTTTCGTTTTCTCATCCCTTCGTTTGAGTGGTATTTGTGAGCAGGTTTGATGGTCAATTATCAAACATTGTGCAACGCTCTACTTAGAGGGTATATTTGAAATCAAATAATATGGAAATGATTTGATTTGTTAATCAATTTTTATGTTTGTCACTTTAAAAAAATGTAATTGATTTGATTTACTAAGTCTATGAGAATATAAGTTGTTTACATTAGAAATTTTATTATGTTTGTAAGAATTTGGGTAAAATTGAATTCATTTTATTTTTAACATAAAAGACTATTTTTCAAACTCTATCCTCTTCATTAAAAGATTTTTTTCAAAAGATATTTTTTTTTAAAAAAATTCCAAAAAAATTCAAAAAAATATTTTATTTATTTTTGAAAAAATATATTTTTTCAAAAAATTATTTTAAAAATATTTTTAATTCCTATTTTAATATGAGTAAAAATATAAATTAATCAAACTAAATTAAATCAATTTTTATTTTAATAAATTCTAAACATGGTTATTAATTTTTAAATTTCATTCCATTCTACTCAAATCATTTATCCTTTTATTTGATTCTAAATGCCAGAAAGTACTTTCCCATTAAAGAAGTGTAACGGGTTGACACTGATTGCGACATATATTGGTTCAGAAATGCTCCATGTACACCTATAAACCATACACCCGTATATACACCAGTCTTTTATACGTTTTTATGCACAATTAATGATAATTATACGTATAGCGTATAACTATACACAACGCGCGCGCGCCCAATCCCGAACTCGTTCTCGTCGTCGTTTTCACCCATCATCTTCAACCTCTCGTCATCGTCGTCGCCGCCGTTGTCATCGTCGTCGTCGTCGCCGTTGTCGTCGTCGTCATCGGCATCGGCATCCTCTGTCCTCCTCTGAACCAAAACGCGAGCTCCATGGAAACCACAATCCTCCATGGAAATCAAAGTCGCAAGTGCAATTCCACAATCAAAGCATATACAATCGTAATCTCATTTAGTTAGTGATCGAAAATGATAATACAAGAATCTGTGGCAATTTTTCGTCACTTTTTGATGAATTCCATGGAGAGTTTTTGATTTGGTGACGTTGCTGTGAAATTACAGTGTTCTGAAGTTTTATAACACAGAAAATAAAATGTGCAAACTTTATATGGGCGTATGTGCAAACATTAAGTGAACATATGTGCAAACATTATTCACAGGGCCATAGAAATGTTTTTGTTAAGGGAGATGATGTGCATTTTGGCACATTCTCAACATTTCAACAAATAATCCATAAAACACTATAATTTGTTGACACAAATTGAATTTTTATTTACTATATGATTAAATATTAGATTGTGTAATATAATCATTATTTGTGTATCACAAATGCATAAAAATGCAGAATTTGATGTATTGCAGAATTGTGCAAACTTTATATGGGCATATGTGCAAACATTAAATGGGCGTATGTGCAAACATTATCACAGGTCACAGCATAAGTTATGTATATCTTGTTCCTTCCCTTCTTCCTGTCAATTATGTTTTGGTTTTTTTTGAACTTTTTCTTTTTTAGTTAAAATATGATAACAAGCAGCAACATCTTCAATCACTCATCTCTCTAACAAATCTTAGATCTTGCGCATGAAATCACAGAGAACGTTGGGGTCAAAGAGAACGACGAGGTCGAAGAGGACGACGGGCAATGAACAACGAAAATTTTCGAGAAAGAGAACGAAGCGTGGGTTCACGCGCGTGTTGGTGAGAGTGGGAGAAAGAGTGGATGAAACGGTTATTTGTGTATTCTAATACGGGTGTATGTATAGTGTATGATATATGGGTGTACATGTAGTATAACTGATACTGGTTGCATATTGTATGGCATCTCTACATAACAATGGAAATATCATATTTCAAGTTATCTAGATATACCCTTTAGATAATATGATAAGATGTGTACGTTTTTTTTTCCCCTTTCAATTTACGTTCTCTCTCAACGTATATTGACTCCACAACAATAATTACTTTAGGGTTACATTTTTTTCTTATATCTATTTCTCTACGAAGCGTAAAAAAACAAAAGAAGCTATATTTTTTTATTGTTACAATTTACAAAAAAATTACAAAGTACATGTTGAACCTTAACACGCACGAATTCATTCGGAAATAATAACATGTGCATTATTGAACCTTATTATTTGAGTGCGAGAAGTGCAATGCAGGAACTTAAGAGAAAAAAGAAAAGATTAATTTCTATTAGTAAGCAAAGAGTCCCTAGCATCTGGAGATGCTAATTTACTTCTTGCCCATCCCCACCCTGTATTTTTCTGGCTATCCACATGAGGCCCTTTCATGATGGTACCAAAGTGTTCACTCAGGCCAAGATTCGCCATTAGGAGAGCAACATGGGTGAGAAACTCCCCTCCGCTCCGCAGCTGTTGCGCGTGCGAACTCCAGTCGCCCTGAATCGCGGCGTAGGTCAGCATCTCTATCCACACTTCCAAGACGATCTCCCACAATTTATCCTTGACATGGTCCTGCAGCTGCGAAGCAAGGCTGCACGCATCCAGCAACACGGACTTGCCGCTCTTCTCTGTTCTCAGCGCCTCCAGCACCTGAGATTGGTTGTGCAGTTGCATCAGCATGCTGCAAGCATCCTCCCCTTTCGTAACAGGGAATTTCTTCCGATGGAACAGCTTTATGGCTTGATTGAAGGTGTCGCGGACGTGCGTGATCCTGTCGATCCATTTAGGCAGCATCAGAGGGCGCATAAGCAGAATGTAGAGTATGTAGTTGGACAACTTCCTGCTGGCTTCGCGTTTGGGATCGCTTCTAGCTCCCCGGTTGGGGGAATAGTAACAGATATCTGTGGCCACGTGCCAGAGTATTATGCTGTGGTCAAACTCAACCTCAAGGCTCCACCCAATGACATCATCGAACTTGTTCCTCTTAATCACATTGTCACCTCTGTGAGAAAGCAGCTCCCTGAGGCCCTCAAATCCCCGTTCCTTGTAATCCTTATATTTCTTGTCTAGCTCTTCTAAGATATACGACTTCAGGTCATCTACCTTTGCCCACTCCCGTCTACGTTGCAGGTTCCACTCGAAACAGAGCTTCCTTTTCTCGAAACAGATATTGGACCAGATACTCTGGGAGGAGTTGGTTCTTCCTATGCATTCCTTCTCTTTCAAGCAAAAATCAACTAGGTTGTGCTGAGCTATGGCCTCTGCCCACCTCCTCTGCCGAGGTAAGATTCTTTTCCTGCAGCGAGAAATGTAATGGTGCACGGAATTTGCCCAGGGACTCTTGCTCTGGGTCAGGTAGTGCCTTGTCCAATCCGAAAGAAGAAGCGAGACGAACGCCAGCATCTCCAGGAAAATCGCCCCAACGAACAGAACGTAAGTTACGGCAACATCAGCCCTTGACAAGGTATTGTCGATGACAAGAATGAATGCAACCAGAGCAGACACTATGGATATGACACTGATGAGTCTTAGAATGAGGCCTAAACGCGAATAAGCTATTGTTGCCTTTGTGTAAAGCATATCAAACAGAAAACCAAGTTGAATCTCAACCAAATCAAAGGCATAGCTCCCAATTGAACCTTCCTTTACCATCAAGGAGTAGCTTTGTTGCCCTTCTGCAAATGTCAGGCTTAAGTCCACGTAGAGACGCTGGACCAGCGGAAACAAAGAGTACCTATGTTTCACAGATTCAGATATGAGTATTAGATATATGTATGATACTATAAGAGAAGCAAGTAAATGATAAAAACAAAAGCTTAAATTTCTATCTCGACTTTTTAACACACACACACTATCTAATGAGTGGGTAATTTTCACAAACTACACTTTTGAGATTTATTAAAATTGCACTCTACCCTAGTTTTACATTGTGACTGGTCACCAATGATTTAGTAGTTTCTCCTATTTATTTAATCTGTTTTCTGTTTTTAAAAGTTTGCGAACAAAATAGTTAACACAATAAAAATAATAAGATATTATTTCTTGCTTTAAGATTTTGTGAAGGAAATAGTGAACAAGAGGAATAAAAAACACGAAACAAGATTTATTGTTTTTACTAACCTAACGAAAACATAGGAAACTAAAATGAAAACATAAACCTAAATGATCACTAGTGGTCACTGAGGTATGATCCAATTTTACTCATAGTTTGATGTAGACCGCAATCATGGTTTATGCTGGTTATCCAAAAATACATGCAAAAAAAAAAAAAAAATGCAGAAATGTTATGCAATCATCGATACGAGATGCGAAATATAGCACATAAAACATCACCAAATTTGAAAGTAATTAGCGGGAGTATACCCTTTGTGAAGATATTCCAAATCACTATCTCCACCACGGTTAATGTGCTTCAGATCAGGCGCCTGTAGGGTCAAAGCAGAGATCAAGGAGTCCTCTAAATGGTCAGGGCTAGCAGCTCTCAGAGCATAAGTCCTCTCCGAGTACTTTATGACCCCGGAGACAAACACAGGGATGGACACAAAACTTATGGGATTGGTTCCCAAAGACCTTAAGAAGATGTAACCTGCAATATTGATCTGGACAATAAGGTTAAGCAGGTGCCTCCACCACAAGCTGTTGTCTTCCAAGGCATAGGCAGTGATGGTGTCAGGGCCACCAAGGTGCAAGAGTAGGAAAGGTGCCCAGAGTGCCTGAAGGACTTGGTCATTGTTGTTGCTCAATGTTTTGCCTTTTGATTTGTCTCCATTGTTGTTGTTCTCGTCATTGTCTTTTTGGTTGTTGGCAAGGTTCCCTAGTGTTGTAGTGGCTAACGAATCAGCTAAGAGATATGCTACCCAACCAATGAAAATGAACAAGATATGATTTCTGTATTTCCTCCTAGAACCAAGGTAGATGAGGATGATTTGCAGCAAGAGGCTGAGTAGAACTAGAACACTTATCTCCCATTCGTCCCATAGTGATGATAAGGGTTTTGGGAAGATCTCCATGCTCTTTTAATTAGCTTCACCAGCTTCACAATAAAAATAGTTAAGGCACAAACCATTCCATGTTTTTATATTCCTTATCCACGAGCTTTACAAAACATACATTAAGCAGTCTCTGTGTACTTAAACTTTAGAAAATATGCCTTGAGTAGTCCTTAATAATTGTAAACTTCAGGACTGTCTATGACATATTTTGTAAAGTTCAAGAATAGAAATACTAACGGGTCTATTGATTGTTAAATCTAGGGATTAACAAGTCATTTTCTTTTGTCTAAAAACTAATCTGAACATGCGTGTAAAGTCCAATAGCGAAATTGGATACTAAACTCATTTTCTATTTTAAAGTTGTTTTTTTGTTTTTTTGAACTTTGTAAAAATAGTGAAAATATGAAACATTTTGGAGAGCAAATATAGGTGTGTATGAAAGATAAAAAAAAAGTCTAACGTAAAAGCAGGTAAAGAAATGTAAAGGGGATATATATAAGTGTGATTTGATATAAAGAAAACATTAGGTTAGTCTTTTAGTCAAATAATTCAGTCCACACTAAAAACCCAAATCCAACCTCTCCAATGCAGAACTTTGATATCTAACCCAAGTCATTTAAGCCAAAAAGCACAATGGTAAATTCCAAACGCTCCCCAAAATATGGCAGAAGCCCAGTTCGCTTAGCTAGGTTTTATTGTTTGATAGTCTCCTTTACAAAATCATGGAAAATAAGAAATATATTAAAAACAAAATACATTTTAGTTGTAATTAGTACAATATTTATTATATTTAAGTTTACAATAATGGAATGTAAAAATATAACATAACATACAATAATGAGTAAATTGTTATCAGAGCAAAACGTACACATAACAAAAATTAGAGAAATTCTTTTACGTATACAAATTTAACATGCTATATTTAGGCACACTCACACTAAAAGTAAATCTCATTAGTATTCTTTAAGATACATTTTCTCACTTAATTAACTTAATTGTGATGGAAAGTTTAAATAGTTTGCATAACGTTAAGTTTCGAACCTCGTTGGCAAGAAGAAACTGTAATGAATGAAATAGGCAAAACTGGATGTGCTGCAGTTTTGGAAAGAAAGACTGTCAAAAGAATGCGAGAAAATGAAATATGAAGAACAGATTATGCAGGAGAGACGTGTGAATTCAGCAATCATATTTTCTAAGTATAAAATGCAAAAGTTTTCATTTCAATTACTAATTGATAGCAATTTTGTAACAAAGAAGCGAAATGGTGTACCGTAACATGGAAACTCTTTGGCCTTTGCAACTTCTTATTATCTTGAATTTCTTCAGCTTTATGGGTCGAAAATGGAGAGAGGAAATGGAAAGAAAAGAACAGGAAGCAGAGTAAAGGAAGAAGAATTTAAGTATTATTGAGAAGAGAAAGAGAAGTTGTAATAGTAGCAATGCACAATCACTGTATCATCGTATCATGTTATTATTTTATAATAAAATGTTACAAGGACATCTTGCCACGTGGATGCAGAGAGGACAACATGTGCAACATGTTTTAATGGAATCAAAACAAAAGTGAATGACAAGAAACAATGTAAAGTTTGGAGTAAATTTGAATTCACTAAACTCTAGATTTTAAACTAAACATATAATGTATATATTGGATTGGATAGTATTTCAATTTTCTCATGTTTGATTATTAATATAACTATGTCATATTAATAGAAAAGACAAAATATTTGACTATTTATTATTATTATTGAGTCTTGATTTGTAGGGGGCGACTCTGTTTATAGCTGACTCAGTCATCGTCATTCTTAATATTTTAATTTTTATGGTAAAAAATATGTTTTTTTCTTGTTTGTCCCCCCTAAAGATTTGATATATATATATATATATATATATATATATATATATATGAATAAAAAAATAAAAATTAGTTTAATAGTCTAATTTCATCACTTCTCTTTTATTTTTCTACTTTACTTTTTTTCATATTGTTTTTATCTAATAGAAAAGAGAAAGTGGGCGTGATCCCATCATTTTTTTTTCAAACATAGTTATAAGTAACATGAAAAAATTATGGCTTATTTTATAGATTGAATTAAAATTCAATTTTTAATTTTACTTTTTTAAATATTAAGTTAAAAAATTTATGTTGTCTAATAAGTTAAAATTATGAAAACGTTGTTTTAGTATCGAGCCCTAACAAAATTCTCTAGATCC
Organism: Nissolia schottii; assembly: GCA_003254905.1. Taxonomy (NCBI): domain Eukaryota; kingdom Viridiplantae; phylum Streptophyta; class Magnoliopsida; order Fabales; family Fabaceae; genus Nissolia; species Nissolia schottii. Next base: position 317,796 of record QANU01052615.1, read on the forward strand.
CCTCATTAGTTGTGCTATTGAATGTGAATGGTGGGATGAACGGTTAAGAAATGGGAGAAATCAGAGGAAGGTTTGAGCGAGAAGTAAGAGAAAATGAGTGTGGGTGTGGTGGTTTAAAAATGAACATGCGACTTTCTTTTCCTCCAGATGATATTTGATTATAGGTCTAGACTTGATAAAAGGGTTCACTGAGATTAAGAGACATCAAAAACGATTATAAAACTACATTCCCTTTATATATAATAGATTATTATCAAATGTTTTGTTATGAGGGGGAGTGCACTACTTTCAGTAAAGGCTATAGTGATCCTTAGATGAGTTTGTGAGAGTGCTACACAAACACGAAATGACTTAATAGTTTGCAGTAGATTATAAGTTTAAACTTAAATATTATAAAAAAAAAAAATTGAAACAACGTTGTTTTCTAAATGAGAATGTAACAAAAGAAACACTCATAGCATCATTCTTTGTCTTTTCTTCTCATATAAGAAATAAAATAAAATAAACACGCAAAGTATAGCATGTTCATATGCTCCTAAGGAAAATGGGGCCAACAAACGTGGTCTAGCCTAAGTTATGGAGTAAATATGTCCTGGGTTAAAAGTATAAAATTAAAAAAATATATATAAGGATTGCTTAAAAAACAAATATTATAATTTAATTTTTCACTTATGTCCCTGTATTAAAAACTTAATAGAAGCTCTGTTTGTTTGATGATTTGGATCCCTGCTCCGTTCCTCTCAACATCTTGATGTTTGTGTTCACTTCACTGCGGTCGGGTTAATTTGAAAGGGGTGTAGCTCGATTTCTAGCTCAATGGGCCATGAAATCATGCGATGTGGTGTCTACGGAATTGCAAAGACAAGATCTACGGCACTCGTGTAATGTTTGACGAATAATGGTCTAAAAATTCTGTGTTTATGCAAGAAAGTTCTAATAAGTTTCATACTATTCATGGGTGATTTTTCACTAATCACTCATCTAAATCGAATGCGTTATAGCTCATCAAATTCGCATTTCAAAGCTCTACGAAATTTCTAGGAAAATTTAACGAAACTCGACCTTGCTTCTAGATCTCAAAGTGGAAACAGATATGAAATTACTACATGACTTCAACAACTCGGAAGAGGGGTAAGGAGTTAGCTATCTTAGATTTGCCAAATAGCTATTGGTGGAGGGTTATGGTGTTGATGGAGGGAGACGCCCCGCGGATATAATTCATATATGATGATCTGATAAGTATAATATAATATAATAATACCATAATAAATTTAAGTAATTAGGATTAATGACATTGATTTTTCATTTTTAGATTCTTTACTGTGAGAAAAAAAAATTAAAAACTAAATAAAGGGGTCAAAGTGAAATTCCAAAACTTTAAATCTAATGTCTTTGAGAGTCAAATAGCTATTTTGTATATGTGCAATCTCAACCATGAATTAAAATTTGGACGGCTTAGATTTAGGGACCAATTTAGCCTTTAACTAAGTCCGATCCAAATTAGTTGGCTCCAAGAAAAATATGGATGTGCCAGAAAAGAAAAAGTAGCATGTTTATGCCCGCTTGCGTAAAGTGACAAAATCATTACACAAAAAAAAAGTGGCAAAATGCATACCATAGTGAGATTCTTGATCATATATATGCTGCTTATAGTGCTATGCACATAAACTAAATTACAAATTAATTAGTACAATATAATTTAAATATATAGCAATTATCTCAACATCAATAAGATCAATTATATGACAACAACATTCAATGTTTTTTGAATAGATTAATTCTACAACAACAATATTGCTGCAATATTAACATCGCTGAGAAAAATTAATTCTATAATCTATAACATCAATTCGAAAGGTGCACATGCAAAATGTCACTTCAAAATAACATAAAGTTATATACTTCTTCGTAATGCACTTACTTTGTGTGTGTTATATGTTAGAAGTAAAAGATATAACATATTTTGTTTGCTATTTTTAATAATCGAAGTGGTAACATTGAGTGTTAACATATTATATAATTATTTATCTTATTGTTACGTTAAACTGAAATAGATTGTTGATGGAAGTTTTATAGAAAATATTAAAACTATAGTTTTGTTTATATATTTGTATCAGAGATATAAAATTTCATATATATATATATATATAGAGAGAGAGAGAGAGAGTAATAAATCTATTAATAATAATTATATTCTAAAGTAAACAAATAAATCAGAATATATGGCAAGAGTTAATTAAAAAATACATATATGATTTGTGTTGCTTCTTAGTCACCCTACCTTCCTATCCATTAGAAAATTTTTCGTTCTTGAAATAGCTATCTAAATAAAGCAATATTAGCTTGTCATTCCTTCTTTATTTGTTGTTCTCCTTATGAGAATTGTTCTGATTGGTGGACATCTTATCTTCAATTCATATATGAAATTGCTTGATAAAGCTTTTTCCAAAAACATTCTTTTGGGAAGAAAAAGGTTGGTCTCAAATACTTGACATTTGTTGGTTAGAAAAATTTTAAGTGCAATTAGAAAGTCTTACATCCAAAAATTAATACAAAGACTCAAAACTAAAATTTTACTTATAAATTAAAAAGGTATTGTTATAGATTTTTTCATTGGTGAATGACTCTCAAAAGTCATTAGTGGTTTGACCATGATTTCTTAACCTTGTTGGTATTAGTAACCAGTTTCATGTTTTATATATATTTGATATTGATATATGATATATATTTTTATAAAAAAAAAAAAGAAAAAAAATATTTTTCACGACTTCTAGTTGTTGAATAATAATAATGAATGATAACATTATTTCCAAAAGTATCATATTTGACAATGACTTATGTTGTTAATACAGGTTTTGGTTATGGCAGCGACGTATATCGCAGCCAAAACAAAAGATATTCCAACGACACATGTTGCTGCGAAAACACAAGCTATACAGAGACAATTGTTGAGGCAATAACATCATCTTTTAATTGTCACAAAAGTTGTCGTTAAAAGAACGTCTACAACAGTAATAAATGTTGTTGTGAAATGTTATGTTTTTGTGGAGACTTCCACATACCACTCTTTAATTGGCTTTCCTTAGCAAATCTTATGGCCAAGACATACACCGACAAAAAAAGTAGTTGCCATAAGATTTTTTAGCAGCAACGTGTGATTTTTGGCAATGGTAAAAGTTGCTAGTAAAAGACTAATTTTTAGTAATGATTGTGTTTGAGAGTAATTTTAATGGAGGAGCAAGAATCTTTAAAGTAAAAATTTTACTTTAAAGGGCAAAGTGAGAGTTTTAATCATTAGATCATTCAAGTAAATAGTAGACGCATTTCTACTTAAATGATCTAATAATAAAAATACCCATTTTTTTTTCTCTTAACGAAGGGTGTGAGTCGATGATGAAGAGTTACCTGATCGTTCTTTGCTACTCAAACTCTCCATTTTTTGTCTTTCTAAATTGGGGGTTAATTAAGGAGAGATAAAATTTCGTTTCTCTTCTTTTTCTTCGTTAAACTTGTCACACATTTAAATAAAATTTTATTTTATTACACTCCACATTTTATTTCTCCTTTCCCTTCTATTAATAGTCACTCCATTCTATTACCTATTAAACCGCCAAACATACCCTAAAGTAAAAGTCGGCAGTTGAGAACTACTGCCCCAATCTACAACATGATGAAGTCAAGATAAAAGAAGCTTATAAAATGCATACTTTTTTTTTTTGGGTAATGATTATAAAATGTATATATCCTTGAAGGAAGAACTTTTCTTTATTCTTAAACGTGAATCTCAGCCATTATATAATATAATTAAAAACTAAGAAAGAAAGATCTAATTATTAGCAAAATCAAAGTAGTTAGTCAATTAAATAATTTTTTTATAGATAAAAGAAGAGAATTCATGCTGAAGGGAGTAACACACCATAATAAATCAAAGTATCTCGGAAAAGAAACACTCAAGGCACCATGCTTTATTATTATTTTTCTTCTTCTTTTACTTTCATTGTTGATACGAAAAGTACAATAAAATATACACGCAAAGCACCATATTTACCTTTTTCATTTTTTCCAATTTCGTAAGTGGTACAATGTGTACCTTATATTCTTAACTGCTTATCACTTGTACTGTTTCTTTTCCTCCTCCTCCCTCCCATCCTGTGCTTCTTTTTGTCTAAAAACTTGTTGTACAAAATTTTCTTTACTCTCAAATTTATTTATTTTGCCATAATGGCTGCACAACTTAGTATTGTGGCCTATAAGCTAATTGAGAATACAGTAGAAAATATTGCAGGAAGAGGAGGATCGAGGGTGGAGAATATGAGGAAATTGAAGGATGCAATATACGATTTCCACAAAGACCCGGAAGAAAAAGTAGATGAACCCCCCGCGTTGTACAAGAAGGTACTAGAAGGGGCGGAGAGACAACAACTAAAAGATCCCAAGGTGAAAGAGTGGTTGGATAGCGTGAAGGATGCGTACTACGAGGTTGTTGATGCCTGCCGCGAACTGCAGGAGCAAGAAAGAGCAGTGAAGAGAAAGGGCTTCTTGTCTGGGCTCCGTTGCAGGAGCCAAACACGTGATGATGGGGTGTTGCAAATATCAGATCAAGTGGGTGACTTGTCAAGAGAGAGAGACAAATTAAAACTCAAGCCCCAGAGCAGAGTCTTGCGAGGGAAACCAAATATGACCATAACATATGACCAAGATAAAGGTGAGAAGGTGCCGCACGGTCGAGATGTTGAAAAGACAAGCATAATTGCAAGGATGCGCCACTTGCACCCAGAGCCGAAGCTGGTAACTATTCTAGGCGAGGCTGGGATTGGGAAGACTGCCTTGGCTCGACGAATCTACGAACAAGTGAAGCCGGATTTCGACATAGCCGCATGGGTCAATGTCTCCGAAGGATTCAAGAAGCGCCAAATCACGCGCGACTTTGTGGAAGGCGTCACGTTCAAGAAGATAAACAAGAACGAATTTGACAACGTGGAACAAAGGGTAAGCCAAATTATCAGCAACAAGAGGTTTCTTTTGGTCCTAGACGGCGTGCAGGACACGAATGATCTACCTTTCAAGTGGCGCCATCTGATGAAAGTTTTCAATTCCGGCGGCCCTGGATGCACAATTCTAATGACCACACGCCAAGAGAGCATTGTCGTTGCCAAAGCCAAAGAATCAGTTTACAAGAAGCCCTTGGATCCACTCAGTGAGGCCGATTGTCGGTCAATCATCGAGGATCACGCATTCGGCCCTGGTCCAAGCAAACCGGGTATAGATGTAAAAACAATTTATGAAGATGCAGGCCGACGGCTTGTGGAGAAGTGCAAAGGGTTGCCTGTGATTGCGAAAGCTGTTGGCGGCATCTTGCGCGGCAGGACTAACCCTGATGATTGGAAAAAAGTGCTGGATAGTGATATATGGACAGAAGACTCATATTCAAAGGATAAACCACATGCCGTGAAAGCTACAATGCTCAGCTACTATTGCCTGCCATCCCGCTTGAGGCAGTGCTTGTTGTATTGTTCCATTTTCCCTAAGAAGGACTACATCGATGTGAACAACTTGATCAGCCTATGGATGGCGCAGGACTGTCTCCGGTTTGATCAAGAAAACAAGGAAGAAGAAGAAGCTTGGAAGTGTTTCAAGAAACTGCTGCGCCGCTCTATCTTTCAAGAGTACTTCAAGAAAGACGGTGTTGGCAACTTTGTATGCAAATTGCAGAGCGCAATGAGTGACTTCATCCACGATCTTGCGAGGAACGAGTGCCACTTAATGACGCTGGACAAGACGGAGCGGAAGAAAGAGGCGGTTCCTGAAAGGACCCGGCATTGCACCCTCAATGTTCTGACTCAAGCCTCCTTGCCCAAATCGATTGACCGTTCGGAGAAGCTGCACACTCTGATGCTCTTGTCCGAGTACTCCTCCACTGATCCAGAGAGCCTCTCTGGTTTGCTGGAGAAAATGAGGATGCTCAGGGCGTTAGACCTCAGCTACTGCTCCATGAAGAGCCTCCCGGAAAAGGCCTGCGAACTGAAGCATCTAAGGTACCTTAACTTGTCCTTCAACCGCGACCTGAGCGCGTTGCCCGAATCATTGTGTAGTTTATTCAACCTGCAAACCCTGAACCTCAACGGTTGCGACGATCTTCAACAACTGCCGCGGAGTATCGAGAAACTAACAAACCTAAGGCATCTAGACATACTCTGGACAACCAGTCTTAGCTACTTACCAGCTTGACCTCGCTCACAAGACTCAGCCGTTTCTTGGGTGGTGCCGCCACCGATGGCAAACCCAAAGAATATTGCAACCTCGGAGATTTGAAACATCTAAACGAGCTTCAAGGCTCTATTGCCATAGAAGGCTTAGGATGCGGCGAACCCGATGAAGCCAAAGATGCAAACTTGAAGGAAAAGAAAGACTTGCGTGGCGTGGAACTTTGGTTTTCTGTTCTAGGGTCAGAGAGCCATGATAATGTGCTTGCGCATTTGGAACCACCTCCTCAATTGGAAAGCCTTGGACTATTTTACTATAGAGGAAGCTTCACATCATTCCCTCCACGGTGGACAAATTTGGAGAATCTAACACACCTGATACTTTCTGATTGCACTAAATGTGACACTCTACCCCCTCTATGGAATCTGCAATCCCTTCAATCACTAGAGATTAGGAACTTCCCTGGAGTGAGTGTTGTGGGTGTCGAATTTCTTGGGGATGAAAGCTATTATGGCAGATACAAGAAAGCATTTAGTAATTTGGAAAACCTTCACTTCGAGAGGCTACAAAACTGGATTGCTTGGCATGCCATTGGTAATGACAGAGAACATATGCCTTCACTCCGCTATCTAACAGTCTTAAGCTGCCCAAACTTGAAGTCAGTGCCAAAATACATAAAAGTAAAGGAAGAACGTTTGAAGACTGAACCATGTAAGATTGAACCACGTGATTTTTTCAAAGGCAAGAAACTCGACGTTGACAAAGGTAAAAACTCTTCCTAACACTGCTTTAGTTATTTGTGCTCATGAGCGAGACATGTCAACTTATTTATCATCCTTTATTAGATAAAATCTAGTGGTGTGTGAAATCCGTTGAAATCGCATTTAATGGTAGATGGTGAGTAGGGCAATTTTTTTCACGTTTAGCTCACCTATTTAATGCGGGTAAATAAGTTAATTCACATGTCAGACTTATTTTAATACCTAGCACTATCAAACGGTTAATATAGCCCATCTAAGCTTGTCCTATTTAACTCGCAGGCTAAATGGACCAGGTCAAATGAGTTTTTATTTTTTGGGAACAAATTTTTTTCATGTTAAACCACCCATTTAATGCTTGTAAATAAGTCAACATGTGGGTCAAACCTGTTTTGACAACCTTAATTGTAAGTAAGTTTACACGGTGTTCCACTCAAAATATGAGTTCAAATAACACACATCTGTTCAAATTGTCCTTCCCTCAATATGGCCTACTTAGGGATGTACAATGCATATGTTGTTGGATTGAGCTAGGTTAATCTTGACTTGAATTTTTTTGGCTAGGTCATTTCTATGAGCTCATACTCAATTTAATAATGATTTGACTAATGACTAGAGGTGATAACAGGTTAGGTCAGATCAGGTTTTCTCCTTAACAGGGTAGGCCTGTGTTGTAGTTAATTAGCATGAGTCTGACTTGTAGCCTATTATAGACATTTTTATCAGTATGTACTAAGTCTAGCATGTTCTTAAGCTTAACCTGACCTGAAGCCTGAGTAATGTCCTGCAACTTAAAAAAAAAAGAAAAGCATATTCAAACTAACAAGCCAAATTATCAAACACGCCAATATAGTAGGCCTTTGATTACAAATAGCGTAAAGCTCCAAAAAGGCCTCATGTATAAAACATGCCTAAAATGGCTTTAGGTAGCAGTTATGTACCTGTACATCACACATCAAATAATATTCAATCTCTGAGTTATAATAACTTAATCCAAATATTCAAGTTATTATAGGTAGGAGTGACCTTTCATTGTCTCATAAACAATAAAGGTATACAAATAAAAATGCAAACCATTTCTAACAAAATTTGGTGGAGTAGTGGTTTTGTGATTAAGTTATCAATTTGAAGATAAAGGGTTCAAATTCCTATTACTACATTTTTAATACATTGTAACGATCTTTAGAAGAGAAAAAAGGGAGAAGGGCGAGACACGCAGGGAGCATCTCGCCGCGAGATACTAGTTACAGGCACGTCTCGCGTGAGACGTATAGCATCTCACGCAAGATGATGTCGTAGGAGAGAAAAGTGATTTCTGGAGCTCATCTCGCTTGATATGATATTCACACGGGGTCATCTCGCGCGAGACGAGTACAGGAACTAGTCACACATCGATTAACGCTGTAAAAGGGAGTCTCCTCGTCCCCCTATATATAGAGGTTTTCCGTGAGTGTTTAGACTTGTTAATTCACTCCAAGAGCTTGATAGGTCACACTTTGTAAGATTGTTCGCTCCAGTTAAATTTTTATTTCTTTACTCCCTCTCGTCTTCCATTCGTGGGGAAGCAGCACCTCCACGTAGGGTGTCAGGAGCTCCTAGCTTAGTGCTCCTTAGCATTCAACCATTTTCAGGTAAGTGACTTTCTGCAAGGTCTATTTTAGTATATTTATTTTTAAAGTTATTTATTATTTTATTTATTTAATATTATTTTATTTATGCATGTTTTGTAAAATCGTAGGAGGTGGAATTTATTATTTTAATTACGTATTTATGAAGTTAGTTATTCTTTTATTTAGTTCATGATTATTTATTTAGAAGATCTTTATTTATGAGATAGATATTTACGAAGTTATCTTTAGAAAAATAATAAAATTATTTTTAGAACTACATAGGACCACATTTATTGCATTAAATATATTCATGTTGTGTGTGTATGATTAGCATTAAATGATGTAGATACTCATACTATTTAATTAAACCCTTAATAAAAGATAATGGTTAAGGAAAGATTCTGGTGAGAGAAGACTTATGTTAAGGAAAGGTTCTGGTTAAGGACAAGACTTGATACTTAAGATGTCCATTGTGACACACCTCTCTTACCTAAAAACCTCCCTAAGCATGAAATCTTAATCTACCTTTATTTTTCCAAAATAAAACACTTAAGGATATTAAGTGATGTTATGATAAGAAATATGTTGTGATGATCATGTTATGTATTTGAAACTGTTTTCATGAGAGTATATCTAGGATAGAACTGTAAGACAGCGACAGCCTACGTTGACCTTGGTATACTTTGTACGATTGTAAAGTAGAATAAGATTTATGTAGATTTAGGGGCAAGACGGTAAAGCCTAGACATGGCAGCCCGTGATGCCTAGTGTCATGTATCATGTCATGTAGATTAGGGCGAGACCATAAAGCCCGGACATTCAATAACAACTAAACTGTAATGCTCGGAATGTCTATCTATAGATTTATGTTCTTAAACTGTTTTAACATTATAATTATTGTTATTATATAAACGTTTTCATGACTGTTCCTTATCAACCCTTTTTCAGATATCTTCGTTGACAAAGACACACCGCTCATTTAGTAAATCTCAGCAGTTTGGACTCTTGGTGATCTTCATGTTATTATGAAGTATTCTTCAGTTATTTCAATATTTAGGATAGTTTATATTCATGTCAGTCTTTAGAGTGCTTCCGTGGACTACAAGCAGAGTGTAACTTATTTTGAATTATATATATTTCGTATGTTGTAAAAGATCTTTTTATTATATTATATTGTACTAAAAGCTGCGCGTTTTCCATGATTAACACGTTAGGAGGTTTTCATAAGGAAATTAGTTCCTTGGGTGCCGGTAATGATTTTTGAGGTCGTTACGTAGATTATATACATTTATTAAAATCTAAACAGGTCAGACCGGCCTGATAGGTCAACCAGGCTTCGCCATGAGCTTGAGTCTGACCTATTAAAAAATTGAGGTGAAGGTATCGGTACCCCATATTATGTCCAAGGTACCAGAACAATCCCATTTATATATATATATATATATATATANTGTATGTGTATAAAAAAAGTTTGTGCACTTTTGTTCAAAAATTTGTGCAAATGAATACAATTTTTTTGTCTTCGTTTTCGTTTACATTTTTGTCATATTTTTTTTGTTTCTGGTTGTTGAAAAGTTTGTGCATGTCAAGTCAAAAGTTTGTGCACATGCTTTAAAATATTTGTGCATAGTAGACAATGAGTTCATGCAGTTAGGATGTGAGTGGGGAGGTAGAAAGAGTGCGACAATTACTTTTTGCTATTTAATGTGTCGCATATTTGGTTTAATTTGATTTCGTATTTAAAAAGGTTTGTGTGTGTAAAAAAAGTTTGTGTATATATATATATATATATATATATATATGAAAATTTGAATGTTATGCAAAGTAAAGTTATAAAATTTTAGATGTAACAAACATAATTCATGAATAATTATGATACATATTTCGAAACAAATTATATTAATGCAAAAATAAAAAATGTATTAATTAAAGTACATAATCTTATAAATGATCACATTCTTATATAAACTATATAACTTATAAAGAAGTATTTGACTTTAGATTGAGTCCGATTTGGTAATGACCTATTGTTCATTTTTAAATAGACTATTTGAACTTATGCAAAATTTAATTGGGACTAGTTTGAGGGTTCATTTTGTTTTGTTTTTTCCTTGAGGGGCGTTTAAATCTCACAGTATTAATTGATTTACATTTTCCATTTTCCGAGTGTCTTCAATCTGTAATTAACTCAACTGGAAGTTCTTTCTTTAAGTAATCTCATAACAATGCTTTTATATTCAAATTTTTCTAAATTTATCTTCTTGACATATTGTTGTTTCATACACACAAACAATATAACTTTCCAAGATTATTCTCATTGTAATGAATTTTCTTATTTTTCCTCAAAGTAAAAGGTGATTAAAAGCAACAACCCCCATGGAATGTTGTGGAGAACTGTGTATTCATGTTTTCTGCTCTGTCTATTGCTAAAGGGGAAGAAGCCAAAGATTGTGCGTGCTTTGCCAAATAACCTGTTTCCAAGTGAACTGTTCCGAATTGGTTGCTTGCTGCTTTCAATTTGGTAAACATTTGTAGTGTTCACTATTCAGAATTTCTGATTATTGACACTTACTATGATGTAATAATTAAAAGGGTTAATTATGTTTTTAGTCCCTGTAAAATTAGAAAGTTTGATTTTAGTCCCTGCATAAAAGTTTTAGTCCCTAGAAAATTGTAAAATTAGGTTTTAGTCCCTGTGGTGGGGTGACGGTTGACTGGGCTGACGTGGCGCTGATGCGATGCACCATGTGGGATGTCACGTGGCATAACCCCAAAACCCAATTCTCAGACCCACGACTCGACCCAAATTATGACCCGACCCGTTTTTACTTAAAAAAAAAAACCCTCCCTCACCCCCACCCATCCCGCCACCATCCCGACCCCACCCTCCTCGCCGCCTACCCACCATCTAAAGGCATGTTTGGTTTGCTATTATTCAGTCCCTAATTTTCCATCGAAATTCTGGTAATTTCAAAAACATGAACCAAACAGAAACCGATTCTTACCAGTAGATATCAAGAGATCGAGCATCTTCTCGTCAGGATTCTCGCCGGTGACAGTGAAGTAGCGCCGCTGCATGGTCTCCCTGTACTCCGCCGAGATCTGCTGCCTTAGTTCATTGAAGCTCTCCATCAACTCCCTCAGCTTCTTCTTCAGTCTGCTCACTACCGACGTCCTCGTCCGGTCCGACGACGAGCCCGGTCTGCATCCCAGCAGGTTCCGGTTGGCGGCGTTGGACCGGTCGAGCGCCTCGAGGCGGAGCTTGATGACCTTCGCCTTCTTGAGCGCCTGATGAAAGCCAATTGTTGCACTTTCTCCAATCTTGACATAGTCTGGTTTCCCACAACTGTGCCAAGTTCGTTGAAAGCTTATTTGCGCTTTTGTCGTTCAAATTAAATATATATCCTACTTTACGGCTTTCAGATTCACAAGGAATCCAATTGTAGTATAGTCGGGTATAGTCGAATCCACAGAGAGTTGCAAAAATACTGTTCTTGAGTTTAGTTAATTAAACAATGAAGTGAAGGATTTGGTAAATTGTTGTGATAATTTAAATAAGTAATAAATAAACAACATGAAAGTAAATAGGCAACAAATCAGAGGTAGATCTGGAAGCTTTTTGGGAATTGAATCATATCATAGTTTCATGCATCCAGTTACTTTATTACATAGAATCATCATTTCATTGATTGCCCGCCACCAGTTCTTAACTTCTCATTGCTTTCGCACATGAAAAGATCACAGGTTTCCTTTGTTAAACTGTCACTTTCATACACAAGCTTAACAAAGTACGCCAGCGTTATTCCAGATGTTAAAACGGCTAACCTTTATTCCATTTATGGCAAGAAGATTAGATGAATTGATTTAGATCCGACTCTAATGATTGTAACTTTTGTTCACAATGTCCAAGTCTAGAATCTAGTTAAGCATAGTGATATTGATCTTAACTTGGTTATGACTTAATTAGTATAACTTTCGTTCATACAACTAAGTCCCAAATCAAGAATCAAAACACTAAACAAAGACTAGCATTAAGCATAAAATCATTCAAGCGAATCAATAGAAACTGATAAATTCATATGCAATAGTTACATAGATACAACCATACTACAATAATGATCAAAATCCCAACAACAACAGGATTACAAATCCATCTTACAAGAGAATCTCAGAGGCAAGGGTTAGACGTTACCATGACACGTTAACACGCTATCATGACAGCGGCTTCGCGGAGCTTCTTCGATCTCTTGGCTCCTTCACCGGCCTCCTCTTTGTTGCTAAACTAAACTAAGCTCAAAAATACAAAGAAAGAATGAAGTTTTGGTGGAAGAGGGATGTTATGGGATTTGAGGGATCATTCCAATGAATGGCTTGGCCCTCCTATTTATAAGCAAAGTTTGGGTGGCTTCGCTCAGCGGTTTTGGTACCGCCGCTGAGCGATAAAGGCTTATCCGCTGAGCGATGTGTACTTTTCCGCTGAGCGGCCTAATCATTTCACGCGGCTTAATAAATGTGCCGGCAGCTTTTTGCATGGCGGCGCCGCTTCCAGGCTGGCTCTAGCTGGCACGTTTAATGCGGCGGCTGCAAGTGGTTTCGGTGGTACAATCGCTGAGCGGCCAAGGGTACCATCGCTGAGCGGTGTTTGTCCTATGTGCGCTGAGCGATATTGTCCTACCGCTAAGCGGTCCTCACATCTGATTTCTTCTTTTAAGCTCTTTTTTCTATTTTGCCATTTTCTCCATTCTTTTGGGATTATTCTTCAATTAATCATGCTCGTATCCATCTTTCAAAATATATTTAAATTCCTACAAAAAATGGGAATTAAGTTAAATTTTCTTTAAAACATAAGCAAATAAGTGCCATTTTAATAGGTCAAAACTGCGTAAATTGGGCACTTATCACTCCCCCTGACTTAAGACCTTGTTTGTCCTCAAACAAGAGGTAATAGAATTACTTTTCAAAAGATCAATGCTAATGAACAATTAATGATTGCAATGAATTGAAATATTTCAGACAGTTCATGCTTAAGACCTGTGAGATAACATAGAACCCTTAACCATAATCAAATGCATAAGTATTTGAATGTCATAAACAAATCACACTATCCAATGTCTTGTCCATCAAGGAAATTATCTTTTATCGCACAATAGTCAGTGGACCAGTTGAAGGTGAGTGTTTCGCTCATAGTCACCATTGAATTACAACAATTTAAATTTGTTACCTGTCTCACCATTCAATCCAAAAGTATGGTCATGCAAAGATCACAGAAGGACTTAAAAGGGTTGTAATGTGGCCAGGCTACAAGAAAAATTGGTTTTTCTGGATATGCAAAGGTTTCCAATTAAGAGAGCAATGAAAAACCAACTCTTGTTGTCGCCTGTTTCTTTTTTCCATCTTTGTTTCTTACCCCTTTTTTTCTCTTTGTTCTTTTCCTCAATCCTTTTTCTTTTTCTTCTTTTTATTTTTGGATTGGGAATAAGATTTTTCTTCTTTTTCTACTTGCTTCTGTTCTTTTGATTCGACTTCTTTATTTCTTTCCACTTTTACCCATCCTTGTCTCCCCTGACTTGGATCTTTGTACATAATCCAATTGAATGCTCTCTTAATTTAGAAATTAAGGGAAGTCATTGGTCTTGTATTAAGGCTTAGGGATTATGAAAAAAGAAATTTCTCATGTTAGGCTCAACGGAGTAGCAAAGGATATTCCTAATTAAAGGTCGGTTTTATTTGGCCAAGTGGGTTAAATTCTAATGAACAAAATGCCTTGATCATTTCCTATTACTTCCATACAATTTATCAAAATTAGAGACTCAAACAAATTCAATTGTGCAAAAACAATGGTGATTCTCTCTATCTCACTTAGTGTATAGGCTCACTCTTCTCACTTGGTTAGGGTTTAATTTCCTTGATTTAAAAACATCTTCAAGGTTATGCTTATGCAAACAAGTAGATAAATGCATATTAACATGTTATGGTATCTATGTATGAATCACAAAGTCTAGTATGGATACTGAAACAATTCAATTCATGATGTATTTGTGTTCATGTATCAATCCAAGTAAAATAAACTACTACTTAGTTGTTTTCAAACAAACAAGTCTTAAGCACATAAACTAACTAAGGAAATTAATTAAGGTGATAGAAAATTAAAAATGCTCCCTGTTTATGGTGAATTCTTGAAGTGGCCTCCTTGATGTAACCTCTTTGCAGTTGTTGGGCTACTTTTGTTTAAATTTGTTGAGGAGATAGAGGCTCATCTTCTCTGAAGAATCATGCTCTTCTTCCTCTCTGTTAGCCTGAATATGATTCTCTCCCCATACAATTCCTTGGAAGGTCTTTCTTGTTGCTTTGTGGCCTGCAAAACAATTAGAAATTCCTTTCCAAAGGACTAACATAGCAAACATTAGAGAATCATACGATCAAACTCAAAAGATAATGTTTTATTTTGAATCTCTTGCAGACAGAATTTCCTGCACTAGCGGACAGAATTTCCTGCTTAAGTGGTCAGAAGTTCCCACTATTGTGGCCAGAATTTCCCACAATGATTTATGGATTAAAAAATAAAACACGTTCTTTTTAATTTCTCGGTCTTTTATCATAAGGTGCTTTTAGAAAGATTCTTTTCTTCAAAATTTTCCATTTCTTAAATAGCTAAGAATCCTGCTTTCAACTTAAATCATGTGCACCTTTCTCAAACAATTGTTTAAAAGGTTTACAATCTGTCATTAGGTTTGAAATCAAAGTTCAAGTAAGCTTAACTGAAAAGGATTAGCACTTTCAAATTTCAAATCAAATTACAAGATTTAGATAACCTTTAATTCTTTTTCACCATATTTCATAAAAATATTTTAACACCTTAAAATTAATTATCCTTAAAATTAATAAACTACTAAGATAATAAAAACTCACAAAACACTGAGTTGCCTCCCAGACAGCGCTTATTTAATGTCGTTAGCTCGACACCTGTTTCTAACTAGGTTTGTTACTTCTCCGAATTAGGTCTTCGGGTTCGGTCAGAGTTAAACCTAGTATAGACTTATGAACAGAACATGCTAGCCAGAGACATTAGAAACAAGATAATAAACATAACTAGGAAACCTTTTACAATATTCACAATTGCTTAATTAAACAAAACTCAAGCGATGTAATTTTTACGCAACTCCCCGGCAACGGCGCCAAATTTGATGAAAGCCAATTGTTACACTTTCTCCAATCTTGACATAGTCTGGTTTCCCACAAATGTGCCAAGTTCGTTGAAAGCTTATTTGCGCTTTTGTCGTTCAAATTAAATATATATCCTACTTTACAGCTTTCAGATTCACAAGGAATCCAATTGCAGTATAGTCAGGTATAGTCGAATCCACAGAGAGTTGCAAAAATATTGTTCTTGAGTTTAGTTAATTAAACAATGAAGTGAAGGATTTGGTAAATTGTTGTGATAATTTAAATAAGTAATAAATAAACAACATGAAAGTAAATAGGCAACAAATCAGAGGTAGATCCGGAAGCTTTTTGGGAATTGAATCATATCATAGTTTCATGCATCCAGTTACTTTATTACATAGAATCATCATTTCATTGATTGCCTGCCACCAGTTCTTAACTTCTCATTGCTTTCGCACATGAAAAGATCACAGGTTTCCTTTGTTAAACTGTCACTTTCATACACAAGCTTAACAAAGTACACCAGCGTTATTCCATATGTTAAAACGGCTAACCTTTATTCCAGTTATGGCAAGAAGATTAGATGAATTGATTTAGATCCGACTCTAATGATTGTAACTTTCGTTCACAACGTTCAAGTCTAGAATCTAGTTAAGCATAGTGATATTGATCTTAACTTGGTTATGACTTAATCAGGATAACTTTCGTTCATACAACTAAGTCCCAAATCAAGAATCAAAACACTAAACAAAGACTAGCATTAAGCATAAAATCATTCAAGCGAATCAATAGAAACTGATAAATTCGTATGCAATAGTTACATAGATACAATCATTAGATCATTCAAGTAAGTAGTAGACTCATTTCTACTTAAATGATCTAATAATAAAAACACTCATTCTTTTCTCTTAATAGAATGTGTGAGTTGACGATAGAGGGTTACCTGATCGTTCTTTGCCACTCAAACTCTCCATTTTTTGTCCTTCTAAATTGGGGGTTAATTAAGGAGACATAAAACTTTGTTTCTCTTCTTTTTCTTCGTTAAACTTGTCACACATTTAAATAAAATTTTATTTTTTTACACTCCACATTTATTTTCTCCTTTCCCTTCTATTAATAGTCCATTCTATTACCTATTACACCGCCAAACATAACCTAAAGTAAAAGTCGGCAGTTGAGAACTACTCCCCCAATCTACAACATGATGAAGTCAAGATAAAAGAAGCTTATAAAATGCATATATTTTTTTGGTAATGATTATAAAATGCATATACTTGAAGGAAGAGCTTTTCTTTATTCTTAAACGTGAATCTCAGCCATTATATAACATTATTAAAAACTAAGAAAGAAAGATCTAATTATTAGCAAAATCAAAATAGTTAGTCAATTAAATACTTTTTTTATAAATAAAAGAAGAAAATTCATGCTGAAGGGAGTAAGACACTATAATAAATTAAAGTATCTCGAAAAAGAAACACTCAAGGCACCATGCTTTTTTATCTTTTTTTCCTTCTTCTTCTTTTACTTTCATTGTTGATACGGAAAGT
Organism: Nissolia schottii; assembly: GCA_003254905.1. Lineage (NCBI taxonomy): Eukaryota > Viridiplantae > Streptophyta > Magnoliopsida > Fabales > Fabaceae > Nissolia > Nissolia schottii. The sequence continues at coordinate 335,079 of QANU01052615.1, forward strand.
ACAATAAAATATACACGCAAAGCACCATTTTTACCTTTTTTATTTTTTAAATTTCGTAAGTGGTACAATGTGTAACTTAGATTCTTAACACCTTATCACTTGTATTGTTTCTTTTCCTCTCCCTTCCCTTCCATCCTGTGCTTCTTTTTGTCTAAAACCTTGTTGTACTAAATTTTCTTTACTCTCAAATTTATTTTTTTTCCTGTAATGGCTGCACAACTTAGTATTGTGGCCAATAACCTAATTGAGAATATTGAGAATACAGTAAAGAGTACTGCTGAACAAAATATTGCAGGAAGAGGAGGATCGAGGGTGGAGAATATCGGGAAATTGAAGCGTGCAATAGCCCATTTCCACAAACACCTAGGTGCGAGTTACAAGAACGTACTAGAAGGGGCGGAGAGAAAACAACTAAAAGATCCCGAGGTGAAAAAGTGGTTGGATAGCGTGAAGGATGCGTACTACGAGGTTGTTGATGCCTGCCGCGAACTGCAGGCCGAGCAAGAAAGAGCAGTGGAGAAGAGAAAGGGCAAGCAGCCCTCTGTCTTCTTCTCAGGGCTGGATCGTGTTAAGGAGCCGTTTCTCCGTTGCAGTAGCCAAACACGTGATGATGCGGTGTTGCAAACATCACATGAAGTGGATGCGAAGAGAAAGGGCTTCTTGTCTGGGCTCCGTTGCAGGAGCCAAACACGTGATGATGGGGTGTTGCAAATATCAGATCAAGTGGGTGACTTGTCAAGAGAGAGAGACAAATTAAAACTCAAGCCCCAGAGCAGAGTCTTGCGAGGGAAACCAAATATGACCATAACATATGACCAAGATAAAGGTGAGAAGGTGCCGCACGGTCGAGATGTTGAAAAGACAAGCATAATTGCAAGGATGCGCCACTTGCACCCAGAGCCGAAGCTGGTAACTATTCTAGGCGAGGCTGGGATTGGGAAGACTGCCTTGGCTCGACGAATCTACGAACAAGTGAAGCCGGATTTCGACATAGCCGCATGGGTCAATGTCTCCGAAGGATTCAAGAAGCGCCAAATCACGCGCGACTTTGTGGAAGGCGTCACGTTCAAGAAGATAAACAAGAACGAATTTGACAACGTGGAACAAAGGGTAAGCCAAATTATCAGAAAAAAGAGGTTTCTTTTGGTCCTAGACGGCGTGCAGGACACGAATGATCTACCTTTCAAGTGGCGCCATCTGATGAAAGTTTTCAATTCCGGCGGCCCTGGATGCACAATTCTAATGACCACACGCCAAGAGAGCATTGTTATTGCCAAAGCCAAAGAATCATTTTACAAGAAGCCCTTGGCTCCACTCAGTGAGAATGATTGTCGGTCAATCATCGAGGATCAAGCATTCGGCACTGATCCAAGCAAACGGGGTATAGATGTAAACAAAATTTATGAACATGCAGGAAGAGAGCTTGTGGCGAAGTGCAATGGGTTGCCTGTGATTGCGAAAGCTATTGGCAGCATCTTGCGCGGCAGGACTAGCCTTGGTGATTGGGAAAAAGTGCGGGATAGTGATATATGGACAGAAGATTCATATTCAAAGGATAAACCACATGCCGTGAAAGCTACAATGCTCAGCTACTATTGCCTGCCATCGCGCTTGAGGCAGTGCTTGTTGTATTGTTCCATTTTCCCTAAGAGGGACTACATCGATGTGAACAAGTTGATCAGCCTATGGATGGCGCAGGACTGTCTCCGATTTGATACAGAAAACAAGGAAGGAGAAGCTTGGAAGTGCTTCAAGAAGCTGTTGCGCCGCTCTATCTTTCAAGAGTACTTCAAGAAAGACGGCGGTGGCAACTTTGTATGCAAATTGCACAGCGCAATGAGTGACTTCATCCACGATCTTGTGGGGAACGAGTGCTACATAATGACGCTGGACAAGACGGAGCGGAAGGATGAGGCGGTTCCTGAAAGGACCCGGCATTGCACCCTCAATGTTCTGACTCAAGCCTCCTTGCCCAAATCGATTGACCGTTCGGAGAAGCTGCACACTCTGATGCTCTTGTCCGAGTACTCCTCCACTGATCCAGAGAGCCTCTCTGGTTTGCTGGAGAAAATGAGGATGCTCAGGGCGTTAGACCTCAGCTACTGCTCCATGAAGAGCCTCCCGGAAAAGGCCTGCGAACTGAAGCATCTAAGGTACCTTAACTTGTCCTTCAACCGCGACCTGAGCGCGTTGCCCGAATCATTGTGTAGTTTATTCAACCTGCAAACCCTGAACCTCAACGGTTGCGACGATCTTCAACAACTGCCGCGGAGTATCGAGAAACTAACAAACCTAAGGCATCTAGACATACTCTGGACAACCAGTCTTAGCTACTTACCAAAAGGGCTCACCAGCTTGACCTCGCTCACAAGACTCAGCCGTTTCTTGGGTGGTGCCGCCACCTATGGCAAACCCAAAGAATATTGCAACCTCGGAGATTTGCAACATCTAAACAAGCTTCAAGGCTCTATTGCCATAGAAGGCTTAGGATGCGGAGAACCCGGTGAAGCCAAAGATGCAAACTTGAAGGACAAGAAAGACTTGCTTGGCTTGGAACTTTGGTTTTCTGTTCTAGGGTCAGAGAGTCATGATAATGTGCTTGAGCATTTGGAACCACCTCCTCAATTGGAAATCCTTGGAATATTTTGCTATAGAGGAAGCTTCAGATCATTCCCTCCACAGTGGACATATTTGGAGAAACTAACACACCTGATACTTTCTGATTGCACTAAATGTTACACTCTACCCCCTCTAGGGAAGCTGCAATCCCTTCAATCACTAGAGATTAGGAACTTCCCTGGAGTGAGTGTTGTGGGTTTCAAATTTGTTGGGGATGAAAGCGATAGTGTCAGAAACAAGTCAGGATTTGGAAATTTGAAAAACCTTCACTTCGAGAGGCTACAAAACTGGACTACTTGGCATGCCATTGGTGATCCCAGAAAACATATGCCTCAGCTCTCCTCTCTAACAGTCTTAAGCTGCCCAAAGTTGAAGTCAGTGCCAAAATACATAAAAGAAAAGGATCCAAAATGCAAAAAAGAAAAGGAAGAAGATTTCAAGATTGAACCACTTGATTTTTTCGAAGGCAAGAAACTCGACGTTGACAAAGGTAAAAACTCTTTCTAACATTGCTTTAGTTATTTGTGCTCATGAGCGAGACATCGTGTCAACTTATTTATCATCTTTTATTAGATAAAATTTAGTGGTGTGTGAAATCCGTTGAAATCACATTTAATGGTAGATGGTGAGTAGGGCAATTTTTTTCACGTTTAGCTCACCTATTTAATGCGGGTAAACAAGTTAATTCACATGACAGACTTATTTTAACACCTATCACTATCAAACGGTCAATCTAGTCCATCTAAGCTTGTCCTATTTAACTTGCAGGTTAAACAGACCAGGTCAAATGAGTTTTTATTTTTTGTGAACGAATTTTTTTTCATGTTAACCCGCCCATTTAATGCGCGTAAACAAGTTAACCCGTGGGTCAGACCTGTTTTGACAACCTTAATTATAAGTAAGTTTACACGGTGTTCCTCTCAAAATATGAGTTCAAATAACACACATCTGTTCAAATTGTCCTTCCCTCAATATGGCCTACTTAGGGATGTACAATGCATATGTTGTCGGATTGGGCTAGGTTAATCTTGACTTGAATTTTTTTGGCTAGGTCATTTCTATGAGCTCATACTCAATTTAATAATGATTTGACTAATGACTAGAGGTGAAAACAGGTTAGGTCAGGTCAGGTTTTCTCCTTAACAGGCTAGGCTTGTATTGTAGTTAATTAACATGAGTCTGACTTGTAACCTATTATAGACTATTTTATCAGTACTAAGTCTGGCATGTTCTTAAGTCTAGCCTGACCTAAAGCCTGAGTAATATCCTGCAACTTAAAAAAAAAAAAGAGCATATTCAAACTAACAAGCTAAATTATCAAACACGCCAATATAGTAGGCCTTTGATTGCACATGGCCTAAAGCTCCAAAAAGGCCTCATGTATAAAACATGCCTAAAATGGCACTAGGTAGTAGTTATGTACCTGTACATCACACATCAAATAATATTCAATCTCTGAGTTATAATAACATGATCCAAATATTCAAGTTATTATAGGTAGGAGTGACTTTTCATTGTCTCATAAACAATAAAGATATACAAATAAAAATTCAAACCACTACTAACAAAAATTGGTAGAGTAGTGGTTTTGTGATTAAGTTAGCAATTTGATGGTAAAGGGTTCAAATTCCTATTACTACATTTTTAATACATTGTAACGACCTTTAGAAGAGAAAAAAAAGGGAGAATGGCATCTCTCGCACAAGACGCAGGGAGCATCTCGCGCGAGATGATGGCATAGGAGAGCAAAAGTGATTTCTGGAGCTCATCTCGCACGAGATGATGTTCACACGAGGTCATCTCGCGCGAGATGAGTGCAGGAATTAGTCACACATCGATTAACGCTGTAGAAGGGGGTCTCTTCCTCTCCCTATATATAGAGAGAATTCCGGTGAGTGTTTAGACTTGTTAATTCACTCCAAGAGTTTGATAGGTCACACTTTGTGAGACTCTTCACTCTAGTTAAATTTTTATTTCTTTTCTTTTAGAAGATCTTTATTTATGAGATAGATATTTTCGAAGTTATTTTTAGAAAACCATGAAATTATTTTGAGAACTACATGGGACCACATTTATTGCATTAAATATGTTCATCTTGTGTGTGTATAATTTACATTAAATGATATAGATACTCATACTCTTTAGTTAAACCCTTAATAAAAGATAATGGTTAAGGAAAGATTCTGGTAGGAGAAGACTTATGTTAAGGAAAGGTTTTGGCTAAGGACCAGATTTGGTACTTAAGATGTCCATTGTGACGCATCTCTCTTACCTGGGAATCTCCCTAAGCATGAAATCTTAATCTACCTTTATTTTTCCAAAATAAAACACTTAAGGGTATTAAGTGGTAGTTATGATAAGAAATATGTTGTGATGATCATGTTATGTATTTGAAACTATTTTTATGGGAGTATATCTAGGATAGAATTGTAAGTCAGCAACAGCCTTCGTTGACCCTGGTATACCTTGTACGTAAAGTAGAATAGGATTCATGTAGATTTAGGGGCAAGACCGTAAAGCCTGGACATGACAGCCCGTGATGCCCAGTGTCATGTACCATGTCATGTAGATTAGGGCAAGACCATAAAGCCGGACATTCAGGAACAACTAAACTTTAATGCTCGAAATGTCTATCTAGAGAACTCTCCACTTATTTATGTTCTCAAAATGTTTTAATATTATAATTATCGTTATTATATAAACGTTTTCATGACTGTCCCCTTGTCAACCCTTTTTCAGATACTGTCGTTGACGAAGACACGTCGCTCGTTTGGTAGATCTCAGTAGTTTGGACTCTTGATAAGCATCATGTTGTCATAAAGTATTCTTCAGTTATTTTAATATTTAGGATAGTTTATATTCATGTCAGTCTTTAGAGTGCTCTCGTGGACTACAAGCAAAGTGTAGCTTATTTTGAATTTTATATATATATATATATATATATATATATATATATATATATTTCGTATCTTGTAAAAGATCTTTTTATTATATTATATTGTGATGCTTAAATTTTATTTAAAAGTATTTCCTTTTTATTTATAAAAGTTGCGTATTCTTCATGATTAGCACGCTAGGAGGTTTTCATAAGAGAACTAATCACTTGCGTGCCAGTAACGATTTCTGAGATCGTTACATAGATTATATACATGTATTAAAATCTAAACAGGTCAGGCCAGCCATATAGGTCAACTAGGCTTCGCCATGAGCTTGAGTCTGACCTATTAAACAATTGAGGTGAGGGTATCGGTACCCCATATTGTGTCCAAGGTATCAGAACAATCTCATATATATATATATATATATATATATATATATATATAAATTTGAATGTTATGCAAAGTAAAGCTATAAAATTTTAGATGTAACAAACATAATTCATGAATAATTATGATACGTATTTTGAAACAAATTATATTAATACAAAAATAAAAAAAATGTATTAATTAAAGTACATAATCTTATAAATTATCACATGTTTATATAAACTATATAACTTTTAAAGAAGTATTTGGCTTTAGATTGAGTCCGATTTGGTAATGACCTATTGTTCATTTTTAAAGAGACTATTTTAGCTTATGCAAAATTTAATTGGGACTAGTTTGAGGGTTCATTTTGTTTTATTTTTTCCTTGAGGGGCGTTTAAATCTCACAGTATTAATTGATTTTCATTTTCCCATTTCCGAGTGTCTTCCATCTGTAATTAACTCAATTGGAAGTTCTTTCTTTAATTAATCTCATAATAATGCTATTATATTCAAAATTTTCTAAATTTATCTTCTTGACATATTGTTGTTTCATACACACAAACAATATAACTTTCCAAGATTATTCTTATTCTAATGAATTTTCTTATTTTTCCTCAAAGAAAAAGGTGATTAAAAGTAACAACCCCCATGGAATGTTGTGGAGAATTGTGTATTCATGTTTTCTGCTCTTTCAACGGCTAAAGGGGATGAAGCCAAAGATTATGCGTGCTTTGCCAAATAACCAATTTCCAAGTGAACTGTTCCTAATTGGTTGCTGCTTTCAATTTGGTAAACATTTGTAGTATTCACTATTCTGATTATTGACACCTACTATGATGTAATAATTAAAAGGATTATAAAATTATATTTGTGCCATAAATGATTTATCCTCTTATCAAAGTTTTTTTCATTATACATTTTCTTAAATACTAAATAAAATAAAGTAAAAAATTGATTATTTCTTAAAATTTTAAGACATTAATTAATTCTAATTTTTATTTAATTAAGCAGCTAAGAGAAAATTTAGGTAAATTTTTAGGAGAATATATCATTTCTCTGTTTGTATACAAATTATATATATATATACATATATACACACACACACTATTTTTTTATGAGTTTAATTTCTATCCACTACTGTCAATCAATCAAATTTTGTCACATTAGCATAAATAGTTGACGTTCTTTCTCACTCCTTCAAAAGTCATGTATATCAAAAATCTAATTAGATGATAGTGTAATTTTTTTTTACAATAAATAAAAATTAAACTCTTTTTTTATTCAACTAAAAAAGAAATTTTGAATACATTATTTGATAAGTCTTGGGAATCATGTCTCAATAAATTGGGTAATTCAATTTCGTTAACCAAAGAATACTGTGTAATGGAAAAACTTTAGTAATCAATGATGTATACAAAATCTTTTTTACAGATTCACCAGTAGCTAGGATTTTATTCTCTCTCTCTCTCTCTCTCTCTCTCTCTCTCTTCCTTCCTTTTTTTGATAGATTATAGGGTTAATTAAGTTTTTAGTCCCTGTAATTTGAGAAAGTTTGGTTTTGGTCCCTCTGTGTAAGTTTTAGTCCCTGTAAAATTTGAAAATTTGATTTTAGTCCCTAAGGTGGGTGAGGGTTGACTGAGCTGATGTGGCGCTGACGCAGCGCACCACGTGGGATGCCACGTGGTATAACCCAAAACCCAACCCAAACCCGACCCGACCCAAAATTAATTAAAAAATTTAAAAAAAAAAAAAA
>QANU01052615.1:343141-386615 GCA_003254905.1 Nissolia schottii
TTTTTTTTTTTTTTAATTAATTTCGGGTCGGGTCGGGTCGGGTTTGGGTTAGGTTTTGGGGGGTTATGCCACGTGGCATCCCACGTGACGCGCCGCGTCAGCGCCACGTCAACTCAGTCAACCCTCACCCCACCCCAGGGACTAAAACCAAATTTTCAAATTTTACAGGGACTAAAACTTACACAGAGGGACCAAAACCAAACTTTCTCAAATTATAGGGACTAAAAACTTAATTACTCAAAAGTCAATACTCACTCAACATGTAACATGAGGGGTTAAATAAATGTAAACCATGTAAGACTTTCACAAACAACAGCTAACAACCCCCCCTAGAGATAGAAACATATTTAAGAGGGAGGCATGTTAAAAAAAATGTCATTTCTGCCTTGCGGAACATACTTATGAAGAATAGAAAAAATAGAACAAAAATGCAACACATGAGTTAACATAAAAACTTTAAAATTAGACAAAAGAATCACGACCATGATTCAAAGACAACTAGAAAAAGAAAAAAAACACTGAAAAACTCATTTTTAACTAAATTCGATCAAAATTACGAGTTTACAATCGAGTTGACAAATTTGAGGCACAAGCTACGAAATTTTGTAAAATCGCATATATTAACACAAGCACACAATTATCATGTAAAATCGGGTAACTTTAGTTTGGGTTGACACATAGGTTTAAGGTCCACACTATTTTTTTCCCCCTTATATTCTTTTCTTTACGTTTCTTCAAATAATTCAAAAGTCTCGTGAGAATTGAACCAAAAACACTGGTTATTAGATTCAGTCAATTAGCACTAGGCTAACAACACTATTGTTAATATTCTTGGTTTAGGGTTTAGGGTTTCTAAATTAACTTTTATATATTTGTGCTAGTGGGTGAGTGAAATTCGATTTTAGAACATTACTGTCGGATATTTCTGACGATAAATAGGAATAGTCTGACTATAATTGTTTTTATCAAAATGCATCGTTTAAATAAAAAGATTATTGTTGGCTTTAAATTAGAATTTTTGACAGTACGAAATAATGGCGTGAAATTTTGACAATTTTTCATTTTTCGTTATCGTCGGATATTTCCAATGGTAATGTACTACTCCATTTAGGCTTTACAATTCAGGATTGTTGCCTCGGACAAACCCAATGGTAACTTTTCCAATGTTACATGCGTAGAGAACACACACACCTGTTCGCACTTCCAGACCATTACCGTCGGATTTTTCCGACGGTAATTAGTTCAACGTTACACTCATGGGATAAATGTGTGCCTCTTCAGATTCAGACTCTTTTACTGTTGGATATTTTTGACAGTAACAACACCAACGTCATGTGTGTCCCTTAAATTTTCAACTGATTACCATCGGAAAAAACCGACGGTAATACTTTCGCCTAAATCTGCGCCACTTGGCACCAAATGTTACCGTCGATTTTATGGTTGGGGTTTGCTTTCTGACGGTAATCGTGACCAAAATTAATCTAGTTTGTCTTAGAAGCCTTTACTGTCAAATTTTGCCGTGTTTTCTGATAGTAATACCATCGGATCATTTTTCGACGGTAATTTCCTTGTTTATAGTAGTGTTTGTTTCTCTATATAAGTGTACATAGGTGTCAATTTTTTTGGTATACAAATAATATTTTTGATAGGAATATATGATTGACATGACTGTACATTTTAAAGAAGAACTATGATTGTACATTCTCTTCTGTAATTAGTGATCATGGCTTCTAGATGAATTACAGAAAGCCCTTCTCTTTACAGCACTTTATTGCTCCATCATACATTCCATTGATGCCATACTTAAACTTGAACCCAGTATCCAAGAGCTTTCTTGATGATAGACCAATGAACTTTTGATTATCATTTGTTTTCTCCCTTAAGTAATTACTGTAAAATAATTAAAATGTTAGTTAATTATTGGGTCTTTGTAAAGATGAATAACTAAAGAAATAATATAATAAATAAAAGAGTTTAATTGTTATGTGCTAACATACAAATCATTTCACACACATAACTTTTAAAATAATAAACGTAAAAGTCAAACAAATTGACTAATGTGACCAAGTTTGATTAAATGACCGTATAAAAATATATAGCAATTAAACTATAAATAAAATGAATAAAATATTAAACTTACTTTGGTAATGTTATGTGATACTCTGGGTACCTTTGCGAAATTAATTCATAAATCTGAGAAAATGATATTTGGTCCGACGAACAAATGTACCTTCCATTAGCATTGGCAAATTCAAAAAGAAAAATAAGAGCATTAGTAGCATCATCTATGTGCACCATGTATGAGTTGATGAGATACTCATATTGACTATGGTCTCCTGAAGAAGCACAGATGAAATGTATAATTAGAAGTGAATTAATTAATACTTCAAATATCAGAAACAGACGAAGAAGACAAGAGCATATTTTCCTTGCAGGCTTTTAAATTAGCAAAAAAAGAAGCTTGCAGAATAATGTCATGTATGCAAAACTATTTGCATATAGTATTTAATTTTGCTACATTTATTGTCAAGTGTAAAATAATACATTGTATCATATAGTATCATATCATTAAAAGTGTTTGATTTTTAACATAACAACCCGCGAAAGTCGCACTTACAATGACAATATATCAAGAAATACTTACACGGTACAAAAACAAATTTGGTAATTAGTTGCGGTTAATTTTGTAATTTGCGACGGTTTGAACCACCATTATTCGCATTAATGGCAGTATACCAAACCGTCACAATCCCAATATAACAGCATTTATTTAATATAGTGGCAGTTAAAACCGCCGCAATTTGCATGGGAAATGAAAATGAAAGTATTGTAATTACCGTGGTTTCAAACCGCCACAATTAACATGACAACCTTTTAAAAAAGTTGTGGAATGACAATACTTTTTTAGATGAGTACACTCCACCAAGCTCAAAGTTTGGGGAGGGGGCCGAGAGTATCACAAAGAATTACAATGGTATAAAACCGCATTTAATGCATGATCTAAGAATCTTAAATCTCTGGTTTTAATTAAAAAAACATATACAAAATAAGAAATCAATTGCACATGAAGTTGAGGAAAAACACCCAATTTCCAATTTTTGCATGAAGTGAGAGTTGAACCCAAGAATTTTCATTGAGGAGCCAATAGCTTTGTCACTAAGCTATCAACATGGTTGTGTGAAAAAAAAAACACAAATAAAATTTTTAATAGGCTTAAAATAACTTTAATAAAGTGTTATAAATAAAAAATTTATTTTGTTAATAAAAAATTGATAAATTAAATCATGCATAACCATGCAAGTATTTTTCAACATATTTTTCAACAAATTAATTACTCTGCACTGACATACACTACCATTCAATGAGGACTAAATAAACTGCCATACCATTGCATGTTTATGTAGCTATATATCCAACATGATGCAGTTGTTTCTTTGCTTTCTATTATATAATTGTATAAAATTACGTGCGGTATACCATTAGCGTATAATAATTAATCTTGTATTTTAAATCACAATTCACTGAGAGAGGTTTTAACACACTACGATTTTGTAGGTTTTTAGTTATGGTCTCTGTTTTCTCTACATTTTTAATATAATAATTGATGTGTGAAATGATAATTGATACATAACAAAATTACGGAAAAATCTAAGAATTTCTCAAATATAATAAGATCATGAAGGTATAGGCTTTGATTTGAGTGAGTCCCAAAAAGAAATCATAGCCAGAGAGAAAGTGCAAATATTCCATACCTAAGATCATGGCAAGTGTTATGTACACAGATGATGGCATGTTGGGACAAATAAATGGCCCAACCACCAAAGGAAGAACCAGGCTCACAACCTCCAATCCATTCTCTTCTCCAAACTCCAAAGCAACCCTCTCACTCAACAATTTGGAGACCAAATATGTAGAACTCACGAGATTATTGCCACCACTTTTGCATATCTCAATGTCACTCCATGTATCTGTAAAAACATATAAAATCATTCAATTTACTCTATTTAATATTTTAAGTTTTTAAACTTGACACCGTATTAGAGTCACTACAACTAAGATGTCTAGAATTTGATTATTGCGACTCCAATCCCAAAAATCATCCATGAGCTCTCGCACGAGGGATAATTTTGGGTGGATTAAATACTCTTTTTCTCCTAAAAAAATAAAGGTTTTTTACTATTGATTTTTTTTTAATAAGGTCTTTCTCTATCTTACCGAGTTCTATAGGTGTTTGGTGGCATGCGAGTCATTATAATGATGATCTTTGTCTCTTTTCTAAGCAATAAAATTTGACCTAAACTTATCGAAAAAGAAAAACTCTCGCATGAGGAAGTGTGACAATACCTTCATCCAAGATATCTTGATAATTATTATTTTTATTATTGTAAAAAATTGTGGTTGCACTAGAAGTGTAAACAACTCTCTTCACTGTCTTTGACTCAATGCTAGCCTTCAAGATTCCTAGTGTTCCTTCCACAGCTCTCTTTGTAACCTTCTCCTGAGGCTCTTGGCCATGGACATCCATTGGGTGTGCAAGGTGGAATACACCAATACACCCTTCAATGGCCTTGTCAAAGCTACCCAATTCATCAAGTGAAGCATGGAAGATTTTGAGCCTATTTGATGCTTGTGGTAAGTTTGTGAGATAGCTTAGGTCTCTCTTGCTTTCTGAAATACATGTGTTGGTTTTGAATTAGAAACTTGTACATGGAATTATGATGTGTTGTTTGCATGGTTATAGTTATGCTCTATAATGCTAATTATGCATCTAAAACTATTTTTTAATTAAATATATATATATATATATATAAATTTATTTCTCTCCTATTTCCCATTTTCGATAGTTGACCAATAATTTATGTTTCTGATTGAAACAATAGAATCTATGCAAACAAAAAGAGTTTTAGCAAACATACATAAGAAAGCTAAAATTATAGTGCAACATCAGAGATTAAAAATGAAAGATTTTGTTATTCTCATTTCTCAAGCTACATATAATCATTTTTTTAATGTAATTGCAAAGCACAAATCATTGAAGTAAACCTTAAACACCAAATCATTAAATTAATTAATCATTCGATCTTTGTCCTACACTTGCTCTAAATTATACATTATAACATTTGCTCTAAATTATACATTAACTTAAGCATTTGGAAGTCTCTTGTAAGTATATCCTCGTTCTCGTTACACACAATTATGTTAAAATGAGTGATGCTATGTGTACACCAAAAATTTCATCAATGTACAGCCACCAAAGTATTTTATACATCTTGGACCCCCTGATTTATTTCCCCCAAATCACTAACCCCTCACATTCTAAACAAATTTCCAAAATCTCAAATCCTCTCCCAAAATCTCGGATCATTTCCTAAATTACTAACCCCTAACATTCACTCTTCCTCTCCTTAACCTTCCCAAACCCGAACCAATGAAATTTCTTTCTTCTTCTCCCAACATTCCGCACGCCACCCTCAACCCAGCCCTACCTGCAGACCACTGTCACGCTGCCCTTGACTCGCCCTCAACGATGGCTCTCCTACCTTAGGCACGAATCTCATGCCACTCTTAGCGCTCCCTGGTGTCATCCTCTCTGGTGAAACTCTCTTCAACAGTAGTCACGAAGAACAGTTTTAGTATAAAGTGTAGATGAGTTGGCTCATAAACAGTGTTTTAATTTGTTCAAGACCCTCATTTTAATTTGCTCATGATGGAAGTACATGTTTGTTCAAATTGAGTTGAGGGTTTGCTCATACAGGGTGTTAGAGTTGTTCAATCTCAAAAAAGTGTGTTTGTTCATAGTGAGTTATAGTGTTTAATAAGAATGAACAAACATGTTCATACACAACGAACAAACTCATATAATTGTGGTAAATAAACGTATTTAACTATAGTGAACAAACCTACATAATAAGAATGAACACAAACCTACTTAATTAAAATGAACAAACCCCAATACAAATAATGAACAAACCTATTTATATAAAATGGACAAACCTAATTAATTGTATTAAATAAACCTACGTAACTGGAATGAACAAACACTTATTACTAAACTGAACAAATCCATTTAACTATAGTGAATAAACATACTTAACTGTAATGAACAAACCCCAATACAAATAATGAACAAACCTGTCCAAATAAAATGAACAAACTCATTTAACTATAGTGAACAAACCTACTTAACTAGAATAAACAAGCTGTAATAGAAATAATGAATAAACTTGTTCATATAAAACAAACAAACCCATTTAATTGTAGTGAACAAATCTAATTAACTGGAATGAACAAACTCACATACAACGAATGAATAAACATGTCCATTGGTCATTGTTCAATGTATCATCCCTTGATCAAACTCAATACATGGGTTTGTTTAGAAACAACAGATAACGTGTTGAGTCCGCCATTCAAAGTTAGGAAGAGATGACATGCGGGAGAGACGACGTGAACGCACGTGATGAAGAACGTGAATGTCATTTGGGGGCGGCGGTTGATGGAAGTGATGGAGGAGGAGAACATATTTGAGTGGTGTCGTTGATGGCGGTGTAACAGCATACAGGTGGCAGCATACGTGAAAATAATTGAGGGAGTGAGGCAGCACACGTGAAGCGGCGTGAAAATAAAGAGGAGGGAAAATGAGCTATTGGAGAGAGAAAAGAGAGAGAGATCGTGAGAAATTGAAGAAACAAAGAACAAAATGAAATATAATTAATAGGAAAGAAAAATACAAATCCTTATATGTATAAAATATTTGTTAGTTGTATGGTAGTACCAAATTTTAGTGTACACAGAGACTTTTTCTATTAAAATTCACCTCTCATCTATTATACTCATTCATTTATTTTAAAACTAGGTATTCCCCCCTTTTTTTTCTCGTTAANACCTACCCACCGAATAAACCCCACAAGCACCGAAAAAGCCTCAAAACTAGGTATTCCCCTGTTCTAGATTTCGGAGCTAAAAATTTCAGTCTCCAAATCTATTTTGCATAGATGCACTAATTTTTGAAAAAGTATTGTATGAGTATGTACCAAATTTGGGTACACCCGAGTACGACTCAGTACATATCCAATTTTTTTTAACAAAATAGAATTGGTATGGCTAGGTGTCATTGGGTACAGCTGGGTACAATGCGGGTACGTCAGATGACCAAAATTATGTCATTTTGAGGTTTTCTTTTAATCTTAAAAGGTTGACTTACTAATCAGACCTTAATAAAAAATGTAATATCCTAACTCTTCCTTTAATCCTCTACACCTCTTTCTTTAATCTACGTTCTCATCTCCTGCTCGACCTTATCATTGGCAATGCGAACTTGTCTCCAACGTCTTCGTTCTCCTTCTTCTTCAGAGTCTCATCCAGTGAAGACCACCATTTACGGCGACATGACCTTGTCTTTAGCAAGTTTCCGTTCCTCTTCTATCATTTTTTTTAGAAAGAATTGAAGAAATATGATTTTAATTTTTTTCTTGTGTTGTTAGTTTTGAATTAGATATTTACATTAGTTATCTTGTGAATTTTTTTATTATATATAATTTATTAAATTTACACACACATATATATTTGGCGTACCCGTACCTACCCTATTTTTTAAAAAGTTCCGTACCTTATACCCGTATCCGTACTTAGTACCAGTGCAACATAGCTCCAAATTGTAGGTCAAATTAAGTGAGAAGTATCAAATTTTAGTCTAATTAATTACAGTATAACTTATGATTTCAGAGAATAAATATAAAAATTATTCTCATCTCTCAAGACACAATAATTCTCTCCTGTAAATAAAGAGACTTAACTGAATAATCAAAAGTTTCAATCTCCAATTTGTAGGTCAAATTTAGTAAGCATTAGGATTGAATTAGTCAAATTAATAGATGAAGAGTAGCTACCACTATATAAGTCATTAATCAATATTACAAGGAAAAAAGGGAAAAAGAAAAATCCCACATTGTCAAGTCAAAAGTTTCAAAACAATTTGATCTCTAACCAACCATCTAACTCCAAATTTAAGGGCATACAAATATAATCTACATTTCTATGTACACAACAATTTCGTCACCTTTCCAACTTCTTACAAAATAAATAAGAAAATCAGGAAACAAACACGGGGAAAGTGTACATGTCCTTAATTAATTTGTAGATAGCTATAGCTGATGAATTTAGTTAGCGAAAGATGAAGATTATTATGCAAATTAAATGATACCTGAAGAAGGATGGGATCTAACGGTGGCATGAACAGAGTAACCATGTTCAAGAAGACTCTTAATCAGCCATGATGCTACATACCCTGTCCCTCCTGTTACACAAACTCTGCCTTTTTCCTCTTCCATCTCTCTCTCTCTCTCTCACTCTACTTTCTGCCAATGTTTGTAAGAGAATATGTTTATATATAGGTGCAAGTTAGAAATATCTTACACCATTAAATAAAAGAAATTTGTTACAAAACTCACCGTTATTTGAAAAAGCTTATATGTTTCACATTAATCCGCAGACGGTTAATACAATTATATATATATATATATATATATATATATATAGAAAGAGACTAATTTTTATGTTTGGCAAATGTAAAAGAATTTTAGACTATAATTCAATCACGCATAATTACACGAGACTTTTTAATTAATAGGTATAAGAGCTAATCACTCGAGTTGTATTGATATGTAAATACATAATTGAATGACATCATAAATTATACTGATAATGCATAAAAATTAATTCAATATATTTAAAATCAACGTAATAAATACTTCTTAGCTATATATATATATATATATATATATATATATATATATATAAATACGGTGTGGCTGAGTTGGTCAAGTTTTTGATAATAAGGATGTCTTTATATTGATATCTAATTTTTTTCTTTAGATTAAGCAAAAATAATCAACATAACAACTCGATGCAACAAGTTGCAGAACCCTATCTGTGTGTGTGTGTAAAGGAACATTTAATGCCATATTCCAGGGCGCTACAGGCCACACGCCCATACCAGCTATTTTAGCGACATTGTTAGGTGTTCAATGTTACTTCGGAAAGTATTCCCCAATTTGAGGTACTTCTTTAACAATATTTAATGATATGATGTCATGTGTTTAAACATCACCTTTAATTAAAACAAATGTTTGACCAACGGAAATTCACCGCGCATTATTAAGTTTTTTTAAAAGAATGATTCTCCTTTCAAAAAGTATAAGTCATTTATTTATGTTAGGTAAACAAAAAAAAGTTAAAGATATCTTCTGTTATTAATTTATGAGAGTCGAAAATATTTTCAAAAACTCTGAAAAATAATTATTTAGAGCTGATTTATGCTCTCTAAAATATAAAAAAACTAAATAATTATAAATTTAAATAGAAATCTAACTTTATCCATTAAAATCTAGATTTTTTCTCATCAATCCTTTAATATGTATTTCTATTCTAGTCATTTTATATTTTAAGAACAAATTTATAATATATTTACCAAATACTGTTTTGTGACTTTTGCTTATTGATAGTCACTTTTATCATATTTTACCAAATAATATTACTATGACTTTTTAAGAACAGTTTTTCATGAGTTTGGAAAGCTCAGCAACTTTTAAAAAGCATCAGCTTTACCAAACCAACCCTCAATGTGATAGGTACCTTAGCTCCTTATTAAGAGGTCTTGAGATTTTTTTTGGTGCTACTAAAGTATCTTCTAACCCTTTTTATCTGGGAAAAAGACTAATCCTTTTGGGTGTAATCAAACTTGCCTCCCAACTGCAGTTTTTTTTTTTTCAAGAATCGAACCTAAATTTTCTCCTGAAATCGCAGTGTGTCTCTACCACTACGCCAACAAGTTTGAGCCTTGGAAATGAAAAAAAAAAATTGAAAAAATTGTACTCCCTTTATGAGACCTTAATCAAGTTGGATCAAATTAATCCTATTCTTGATAATAGAATTTGGACGTCGAGGTTTAATTGAAATATATATATTTGTTTTTATTAACATATATATTAACAAGTCTGTCTCTAGATAGACTGGTGAGGGTAAGATATACGTCTAAAATTCATTAAAAGGGAGATACACGTCTAAAATTTACCAGAAAGACGTGTGTCTAAATTTTTTCTATTAACTCTACTTAATAATAATGCCAATGTGAAAAAGTGGGATTAGAATCTATGCCTTAGCAAATCAGTGTCCTCACTAGCTGTCCATGACATGCACCATTTTGGTAAACTTAATTTTCTATCAATTTTTAGTTCTCAATATTATGAAATTCGAGATTTTAAATAAAATTGTAAAATAGTTTTAGTAAATTTGAGAATTTATTGATTTTATTAAAAATTTATTTAAGTTTGTACAAATTTACTAATAAAAAAAGTTGACTTAATTTGTATAATAAAATCATAAATTTTTATCATAAAATTTTATAAGTTAGCTCAAGAATTTAACCGCAATAAAGATTCATGATTCATGATGCAACATGTCATGTAAAGTATTTTTTCTTAATTATAAAACGAATAAAAAATAAGAAAACAGCTCGGCACTACACAATTTTTTGTTTGTTAAGGGTCAACTACTAATTGAACATGTCTTTCGCACTACTTAGGCATAGAGTATTAGCAATTACTCTCTCTTTTGATTGTTTTTCTTTGCAAGCAAAGATTAGTTTGGGTAACCAGTTTATTTAAGTCGTTATGTGAAAGAAATTTTTAAAAAATAATTTATGAATAAATTATTTTGTATTTAGATTTGTAATAAAAGAAATATTTGTTTTGAGTGTTTTAAAAATGTGTTTTTTTTTAATAGATATTTTTAATTTTCAAAAGGCACTAAAAATGACATTTTAAGAAGTACTAATAAGTTGTATAATCAAATGTAACAAAAACTTAAAATTTGACATTTTTCTTTCATTCAAAAAGTTAAAAAAGTCATAAGTTGTGTTATTAAAATAGGACAAATTTGGTATAAGGTAATCTATCTAGATTATCGGTAATATTCCTTTTAAATTACCTGACAATTCACATTGACTTATTTAGTTAGACTAAAGTGTTGGTAATATGGACTACCCAAGTAATCCATATTGCCTTCGAAGTGGAAATAGGGATTATACCCCTAAGGGTATCTATCTGGATTACCATCCCTCGGGTCATTATTGAACATTTATTTTGACACAAATACCCTTAACCTTACTAACACAAACACCTATCTCCCTCTATGATCTTCTCTAACCACTGTTATCGTTGCCACCATAACCACCCACAACCACACCATCATTGACACCACCACCACCGTCGTCGCTACCCATCACCACACACCATTACTGCCACCGCCACAACTACCACAACCACCAGTAGCTTCACTGCCATTGCCACCCACCTACCACTGTTGTTGCCCATTGCCACCACCTGTTGCTGCTACAACCACCACCACCCATCATTTCCACAACCACTACCACCACTCACACCGTCGACCACCATCACCACCACATGTCACCATCCACCACCACTTGTCAACATCCACACTGTCAGTCACTAGCCACCACCACCAGCACATACTATCATCGTTGTCACCGCCAACCATCATTACCACCACCATTGTCATCACAACTACAACCACTACTTACCACTAATGTCATTGCCATTGCCATTGCCACCAATATTACCGCTGCCACCACCACAACCGTTGTCATTGCCTCTACCACCACCATCACTACAACACACCATATAATTTTTAGGGAATGGATACTTTCAAGTGGATTTTGTGCCATGTGTTGTCAAGTTTCATCTCTCACTATTAATTTTTTTTTGTTGCTTATGTCATGCATGAGGCCAGCTTAATGGTGGGAGATGAAACTTTACAACACATGACACAAAATCTACTTGAGATGATCAATTCCCTAATTTTTATTATTATGGTTATTTATTTATTTTATTATTGTTTAATTTAATTATTTTTATTATTATTTTAGTGATATTTATTTTTTATTTGGAGGGTATTATGGTAAAGTGTGTGTATTACTTGGTAACCTTTTGGATATACCAAACAGGGTAATGTAAATTTTCAGTTACATTACTTATGTATACCAAATACTGCAGTGTAATTATTAATAATTTAAAAAGTGATAATCTTTTTGAAAAGTAATTCAGATTACTAGTAATCTTAGAATTTAATGTGTCAAACGCTACCTAAGAGATGTATTTGTAATTGCTATTAGCTGGGCTGCACAAAATTCCATGCCAAATTCTTAGTTTCAATCTTATTATATGTAAACATCTGTCTCTGTCAAAAGCTTGAAGTGTTGGTAAAGACAATATTTAAATAATTTTATATATTAATGCGTCTCATCACATAAAATAATCATGGACAATACAATTGCTCACATATCTTGGAGATATTCATTTAATTTATTTAGAAGAATGAATACGACAAGAATCGAATTTTCGATCACTAAGTCATAGAAGTTCCAATAGTATGTCAGTAATAATATTTCCCAAAATTTTAAGTTATTGATATAGAAGCTGATGATTTTATCTTTCATTTGAACAACCAGTACTGAAGGATTGGTTTTTAACTTATTAGAAGGAATATACAGGAGAACCAAATTAATAACTCAAGCTTAGTATGCATTAAGGACCTAAAGATGCTTCCATTTTTACATCATATTGGTTAATGGTTCTCACTTGTTCTTAATGGTTTTGTGCCTTACTCGATATTCTTTGCGCTTCTGCATGTACGCCCAATCTAAAGTGTATTCATACTCTCCACTGTGACCGCTAGTTGATGTCGCAGAAGTGGGATTTATTACATTTATATTGCCCCCAAATGATTTATTTTCCATAATATGGTCCATGTAAAAAATTTACATTTGTACGGGGCCCTCAGATTTTTTGTTTTTTTTAAAAAGTCTGAATTTGTCACACCCTGTGGTGAATTCAGACTTTTTTTTTTCTTTTTTTTATAAATATCTGAATTCGCCACAGGGTGTGGCAAAATTCAGACTTTTTTTTAAAAAAAAAAGTCTGAATTCGCCACTGGGTGTGGCGAATTCAGACTCCGGCCCATACAATTGTAATTTTGTGTTTCAAGCCATATTTTGGTATACAACTTATACTACAACCATAGAAATGTAAAGAGGCCGCAGAAGTGTTTTATGGCTTATGGCTATTAGTACCATTCTCTGTGCTTCTTATTGGTCTGCCTAGTTCCTTTTCATGCCAATTTTAATATGTTTGTTCAGGCTTGGTTACTTGCTATTTCTTGATAAATGTTTTGAGTTGAATCTGAACCTCAAGTTATGAAGGAATCTCTATATTTACCTGTCTCTGAACACAAAATTGCTCTTGGAGCTAATGGAGGCCTTGCTTATGCTCAGCAACTGAGAATGAGTTAGGACCAAATCAGGCATCAACTATCTCAATAGAGTTCACCTAACTCATACAGGTTTAATTTATCTGTTTATGTTGTGTAATAATTATGCATACTGGTGTTTTACTTTTAACTTCACAAGATACACTCTGTGTACTTAGATGCCATCGCTGCCTACTATGCTAGTTACATTCTCTTCTATAATCCAAACGTGGATCACTTGTTTGCCATGTAATTGTTATTAAGTTTTTTCTTCTTCTTTTTTTGGTGATGTGTAGGATCTGTAGTTGTGGTGGCCGTGTTTATAGATGCTATAAAGGAGCACAATAGTGAGCTAAACCTTATGCACCAACAAGGGTGTCAAGGCAACTCTAATGCTTAATTCATAAACTTTTTCTTATTGAAATGCATGGACAAAATATATATTATGTGGCGTCTGGCAAGAGAGAGCTAATATATCCATGGACTTGTGGTTGGGGATAATAGTGTTTTTTCTTCTTGTGAGACATAGATCAAATACCTTCTACTCATAAGATCCATATGTCAGATTCAGATGTTATAGATAATAATATTGCAGGCAAATGGGGTTGTTATGTTTCTCTCTAAGATCTTGAATATAAACACAAGACATGAATAGCATAAACTCAGGAATGTAAGAATTTTAGAGAGAAAAAAAAATGAAGCTTTCCTAAAAAATCTATGAAATAAAGGGTCAAGTAGTACATGGTTGTTTGTCAAAATAAAGAGAAGAACTTGTGTTTAGAATTGGAAGAGGATATGGAGATGGGAGAAGGGAGAAAACCCAGGTGGGGATAAGAGAAGCCTGAATGTTGCTAAAGCTGTATTTTACTTTTATCTCTTTTGAGATACAAATTTTCAAGCACTGACCAACTAACTGTATAGGCTAACAGTAGATATCAGAGATGACAACATAAATTCAAAATAGAGAAAAATCCTAACTAATTGTGTAGTCATCTTCAGAGGGGACCAAATAAATTTTATTTAGTTCTGGACTATATTTATTAACGACATAAATTAAAAAACTTCAGAATCTAGTATAATCTACTAGTAAGCAACAACAAAAAAAAAGTCTTTGTAATCTGTTGTGGCTTCGTTATAGGATTCTGATGGTGAATTTTGTTCCCTCTATGCTTATTCCATAAGTGTTTGTTTTTGCTTGGGGGCAATGCAAATGTTGCTAATGGTTGGTTGCTGGATTGGACTCTCTTGAAGTTCTCGCATTATTACATGGGCCCCCTTGTTTTACCTTGGGATTATTTTTGGGGAAACAGAATTCTGAATGCTTTCTTTTCTTCTTAGTTCTTCATTTTAATTTTCATGTTTTTCCTTTAATGAAGATTGTATTATCTAAATTCAGTTGCAAACTGTGGAAGTTGAGCTTCCATTATGTCCAATGAATTCGGCTTGAGCCACCGGTTTGTAGAAGGCCAAAGCTTAGACAAGAAGCTTGCAGCCCAAGCACAGATAACAATACATGAAAATAACGTCTTCCTGCATGTGACTCTGGAGCACTCTAGACACAAACAAATTAACAAATAGCTCCACTATAAAATAGAGCTTGCCACCGACATCTGAACTGGACTATGGGGTCTTACTCCAGATCAACAACACTTCCTAAAAGAAAATAATGAGATGAGAGGTAAGTTATCAAACTCAATGAATGACAGAATCCCACGGCTCATATGGGACATAAACAAGCATGAAACTTACACTGCAATATATGTTGATAGTAGTAATAATAATAATAATAATAATAATAATAATAATAAATTTTAGGTTTCTAAATATATAGAGAGATATTTGTCTTAGAGTTTTGCTTGAGTCTCACAATTTGCTTAAAGTTTAACTGTTTAAGCCTCACGGTATGTTATTTGCCTGAGCCTCATGGTGTGTTATCTGTGTGAGCATCACGGTATGCCTACAAGGTATTAGGGCTGACATAGGTTGTGTATAGTTCTAATTTAGATACTCTCAGTCAAAGCTTATAAATTCATTTTATCATCATGATAATAATCTACAAAAATCATAATACTTGCCATGCAACAAATGTAATGCTTTTCTTACTATCAAATGGTCCTACGTGTAAAAAAGGTTTCATGAGTTCATAAATATTTTTCATAAAGTATTTCTGAAATTGATCTTCCTTTGACATTCTAAACTATTTTCTAATAATATCCTCACAAATATATAGCATAAACTTGCTCATAATAAAATATCATTCATAAAAATAATTATAAATGGCCGTTAAAATAGACTATGAGAAACCACCACTCACCTAAAGTTGTTGAAATTCTTACGCCATTACCTTGCGACTCCTGCAAAACTGGCTCTTTGTTCTCGGCTCAAAAGTACCACAGACAGTATTTCTAATGATTATGCAATAAAATATAAAGACTTAAACATCCATGCAAACCATGCTTAAGATAAAATATTAGAATTTAAACATCCTAGCAAGACATGCTTAGGATAAAATATTAAAATTAATGGCATAATACTAAATGTAGCATACTATAAATACTAGATAACACAATACTAGATAGCATAATTTCTTTCAAAAGAAATATTAGATAACATAATTTCTTTCAAAGGAAATATTAGATAGTATAATATAAATACTAGATAACACAATAGTAAATAGCATAATTTCTTTCGAAGGAAATACTAGATAACATATCAATAGATAGCATAATTTCTTTGAAAGGAAATACTAGATAGCATAATATAAATGTATAGTTATCATAATGAACTTGATATATTGCATGATGTGTATAGAAAAGAATAGGATAATATAGAAACTTGTCTCGAGATAAATTTATGGCTACTACCATTTACATGCATGATAGGTAGTATCGTAATGTGTGAATAAAATAACTTCGTATTAATATAGATGAATATTGAATAAGTATAATTATAAGAATCAAATAAATAATGATTAACTTTAAAATAGTGGTAATCAAAATTTTTACTTTAAAATTAATTCAAGTTTATTCCTATTATTTCAAAGTTTCAGGGCATGACACTACCTCTCAACAAAAAACAGAAAACTGAGATTCAAGTTAACGTAAGTTAGTTAAGAGTAAAGAAGTTAGTTAGAAATTCAAATTCATCTAATGTTAATTTCACTTGCATTTCTAGTGAATTAGAGATGCATTAGAGTTGTATATAAACCAACTCAACATGGAAATGAATCAAATTGAGCATTTTCATCACAAATCAAGCATTTTCATCACTCATTCTTCTTCTATTGTTGTTGATACTTGTTAACAGACATGTTCTTAATTTCTTTTCAATTTCAGGCTATTGGCTTAGAGTCGCTAATAGGAATAAGATACTCGTCCTCTACGAGTCATGGTCCCTAAAATCATGGACCATCATCTTCCCATCCATAGTCCTTGGTGTTTGTTAGGTTGTCGAAAGTTAAATTTTAGTTTATTATTAGAATTGACTCAGCCATATTTGTGAGGGTGTCAAAGTAGATTTCGGTTTATTTTTAACTTAGTTTTTGGTATTTTGTGTTGGTAATTGTCTTTACTTGGATGTTACCCAAAATTGTGATTTTGGCAATTGGTTTATTATATTGACCCCTTGGGCAACTCACTTATTAAGTTTATTGCTCTAATTGAAATGAAGTTTAATAGTTGAAGATTAGTGTTATTGGGACATTTATGATACATAATTCAATCTATGTCATAGTACTTTAGCAGCATGAAATATCGTTATAGAACCAAATGAATTTTGATGAATTATTACCAAATATCAAAATATTAAACATCCAAAATCAAACTAGGTAATAAACATTAAATTCATTAAAATAATATATTCTAAGAAAATATAGCAGCAGTTAGAAACTACTGCAAATAAAAGTTGAGTAAAAATAAAATTCAAACATGACGACGGTTTTGAAGTGCTACAAAAAAAAAAAAAAAAAACCACAACAATCTACTATTGGAAGGCTTCTAAACTACTATTATACCATCAAGGTCATTCATTTTTTATTCAATCACATGAGTATGACTCACCAAAATATTGGCTCCTATATGTAAGACTTCTTGAAATAACTATAGCAAATGCACTCTTTTTTTTTTTACTAACTCCAATTTGATCATTAATTTAAATGCAATTTATAAAGATCTATTTTAACATTTCATGATTAGTTTAAATATCTCATTAGTATTAATTGATTTTTATGTACTGTGATTTAAAAAAATAACAACCCTTTTATTCATGTACAAAAAATGTCATTACTAATAATATGTTATGTTTTATGTAGTTTATGTTATTGTAAACAAATGACTCCTATATTTTAAATAACATAAAAAAATACATATTGTATATCTCAAATTTCGGATCCTATAGAATAAAAAAAAGGTTCCATAAAATCCAAATAAAATAAAAATAGATCTATTATAATTTTAGTCATTAATTTTATTGCAATTTTTATAAACTGGATAACTTTTTTTTGTATAGGCTTTGTGAAGAAGAAATAGACGTGCTACGTGTTTCCTATTTTTAAAATGTTCAAAAAATTAAGTAGTCTAACCTATGTATCACAACAATCTACAATTTAGAATTCTATTTTCTATTATAGTGAGTTTTGCTTTTTCTTCTTTTCTATGGAAGTATGATTTTTTATTTTTGCAAACAACAACAACAATGACAACAACGACGACGACAATAACAACAACAATAATAATAATAGCATGACAATGCACTCGAATTACAAGAAAATGTAGCATTTTACGGAAATTGGAAAAATGGATGGCATTGCGTAAGAATTAGAAGGAAACATGCCATTGCACGTGAATTTGAAGGAACGTGGCTTCATTTGGTAATTGGAAGGAAACATGACATTGCACTCGAATTTCTAAGAAATGTGGCATTACACAAGAATTGCAAAAAAATATAGCATTGTAAGCAAATTGGAGGGAAACATGGTGTTGCGCGAGAATTGGAAGAAAACTTGGCATCTTGCAGGAATCGGAAGGCAATGTCGCGTTTGGTAGGAATTAGAAGTATGAAGAAAACATGGCTTCTTGGGTAATTGGAAGGAAACGTGAAATTATGGGAGAATTAAAAGAAAATGTACCATTGCATGAGAATTTGAAGGAAACGTGTCTTCTTGCGGTAATTGGAAGAAAATGTAACATTACACTTTAATTGTAAGAAAATGTGGCATTGCATGAGAATTGCAAAGAAATGTAGTATTACACGAAGATTATAAAGAAATCTGATGTTACACGGGAATTGCAAAGACATGTGACATTGCATGTGAATTTGAAGGAAACGTGATTTTTTAAGTAATTGAAAAGAAACGTTGTATTACATGAGAATTGGACAGACGTGTGAAATTGCGCATGAGTTAAAAGGAAGTGTGACATTATGCATGTGTTGAAAGAAATTTGAGTCTTACATGTATAATTTGTTTTAAAAATAAGTGAAAGTTAAAAATAGTATCGGTTTTTAACTGCCACGAAATATTTGCGACATTTATTGACAATTGCCGCAAAACAACCTCATGATCATGATGCTCAAATCCGTAGCAAAAATCAACTGCCACCCAATTCATTCAGCAGCGGTAAACTGCTGCTAAATCTTAAATGTAACCACCGCGAATTCCAATTTTTGGGGTAGTGATTTCTGTGTGCCAATGCTCGCATGAGTTTAATGTCACTACAAAATAGAGAAACAAAATTGTCATTGAATACTTTGGTATGCTCGTGCACGTATGTATTTAATATTATTTGTTTTCAATGTTTGATAATGTTGGTTTCTCTACTATATAATATTTGTTTTTCTGTTGTAGAATATTTGTTTCTTATTGAATGACTACTATGTGCCTATTTTTTAGATGTACATTAAATAGCAGGACTCTCTGTAGAATT
This sequence comes from Nissolia schottii, assembly GCA_003254905.1. Lineage (NCBI taxonomy): Eukaryota > Viridiplantae > Streptophyta > Magnoliopsida > Fabales > Fabaceae > Nissolia > Nissolia schottii. Next base: position 362,386 of record QANU01052615.1, read on the forward strand.
AAAATTCTTGTCTCACACACATATGGGTTTCAGGTAATTCTGCTCCTTTGTGAACACAAATGCTATTAAAATTCCATTGTGTACATTAAATTCTATTTTAAACCTTTTATTGTAATATTCAATATTAAAATTCAAATAAACCAAATGAAATGAGTTTTTTGATCAAATTTTAATGGTTAAAATAGATAATGAAAAAAATCTCTCTTTTGGTTCTCAATAAAACACAAAAGTTTAAAAGAAATTTTAAGTTGCATCACAATAATATATTTTCAAAGACAAAGTAAAAAAGGAATTTTTTTTTAATGCTTGAAGGAAAGCCGTACTGTTCAGATTATTATTTTTTGTTTAATTTTATTAAACTTATTAATTTAATCTCTCTCCTCTTCTATGACACTCTTAGCAAGAGGCCCAGAAACCAAGATTGATTTTGGTATGAGACCAATTATGGTGCGATTCAAGGTTGACACAAGTAGCATATATAAAGGCTCAAATGCAGTGTCAGCTACCTAAAAGGTCCAAAAACCATTCCCCCAAATCACGATTCCATTACATCATCTACACACTCATCAAAATAAGTACCATTGCCAAAAGCACAACCCAAGTTGAAACCTTCTGGTTGTGGGCCTGTGTCATCTTTCTATAATACTATGGTATTTGTAAAGCACAAAGACATTTGACAACATTCAACAAAATTGAGAAATAAATATTATAAAATTAAGAAAATAATATTATTAAATACATTAATGAGTAATATTAAACATGTGTGTTCATGCACACAAAAATATTTAATAATAATGTTTGTTTTTCTATGTTATTGGATGTTGTTGGATATATTTGTGTTGTACAACTAATATTATTACTTTTATAAAATGACTTGTGTTATTTGAATTCATGTTACGTGGATGTTGGACATTTTATCAACTCACATTATAATCTCCATTTGATGAAATTTCTATAGAATTTATACATCAATAAATCTCATTTAACGGTAAATAGGTTATGAGTCATCCACGATATATCATGCTATATGAGGATAAATATCATTCCTCTTCTATAATGATGTTTGGAAAATCGATTAATGTAGCCAAGTTGACAAAATAAATTTTAATAATTAATATAGCCGGTAAATTAAACATATTGACAAAGTTATGAGAGATATCAAGATAGAGAGCTTAATTGTTATGCAGTGATAATGTAAATTTATTTTACACATTCATCCAATTAAATCACTCTATATATATATATATATAACTTTTTAAGTAATAGGCGAAGAGTCAATTACGTTTTTTATTTATGTGACAAAATTTAATTAAATAACCACGTAAAAAATATTTTATAGTGTCAATAAATAACAATTAAACACTAAAAGATAAAAGGTGTTAAAGATGTACATCGTGCTAAAGAACGACCTTATATTTCATAATAATGCAAGCAAGAATTTATTTAATGAGAATGCGATTGTTGCTGCTACATATGAAGAATGAACCAATCATTGTTTTTTCTTTTTTAATTAAATGCAATTTTTTTATACCTTGGAAAAGTATTTATATTTCATATGTTACATTTTATTATATATCACATAAGCCAATTATATGAGAAGGGAACCGGAATTTTTGTCTTTGTTTTCATACAGCATCTACAACAACAATTAGCAATATTATTGAGTTGAAACCTGTTTACAAAATGTATGGTTTGGAGTATTGAAATTGTCATAGGTGATGGAGATTTTAGTTTTTTTTATAGAAAAAATAAATAAATAAAAGAAAAGTTGTGATGTGCGACATATGACACTATGACGACCACAGATAACAGTGATAGGTGTTGAAATTACCAGAGATAATATTGATTTCAACACCTATCTTAAAAAAAAGTTATTAAAATTATTAGATAGAGTGGCGATTTCAGCACTCTATCTGACGAAAAGGTTAGTCTTCATCTCAATTCACTCACTGAACCAATGATCGTTGTATCATACTCACTCAATTCAATGAAAGCTTCTCCAAATTTTTCTCTCTGCAAATTTACAATTCCACTCCATCGCAAAATTATCAAGAGTTTACATTTCTATCATATTTTTTTTGTTTCTGATTGTTAAAAAAATTGTGTACGTTAATTCAAAATTTTGTGCATATGCTTTAAAATGTTTATGAATGGTAGAGAGTGAGTCCATACACTTAGAGTGTGCATATGGAAATAGCGTGATAATTATTTTTCACTATTTAATGTATCGTAGATTTAATTTGATTTGATTCCATATTTAAAAATATTTATGTATGTGTATAGTAAAAATTTGTGTATATATATAAAAAATTTGTGCATTTAATATCACGATATAAATCATAAATTAACATTATAGTCAACAACATTTGAGTTATACCCAACACCACCATAAATTTTTACTCAAATATAATATTGAATCCGTCAAGTCCTATAGCTCTCCTTCTAGAATTTTTTGACTTAAATGAAGCAGCGATTAGATACTCCATCAGCCCTTTTATTATCATTATCAATATCAACTACAACTAATAATAATATAATTATTATTATCATTCAACAACTAATCAGTTACTATAAACCTTAATTGTATTTCAATTGGTAATTTGGTAATAATAGTAGTATTATAGTTAGAGAAACAAATTCATCACCAACTCCTAGCTAGTACTTGTAGCAGCCTGTTGCTAAATCTCAACTTTAGCACCTGTCCAAAAAACAAAATCTCTCGGTTGTTGTGATAATTTCCAAAAATAAAATAAGTAACAGAACAAAAATGAAAAAAAAAAAACGAAGAATAAAAAAAAATCAACTTTTTAAGTTCATTTCATTTTTATGACCCCCCCCTCCCCCTCTCTCTTTGCTGCGTTCACTCTTCAATCTTCTTCACCCAGGAAAAAATAAAAACAAAAATTTCCCCTTTCTTCTACCCCAATTCTCCATAAACCCTAGATTCACCAAACCCACCGACACAACAAGAATCACTTTTTCCATTCGCCGAGGTTGTTCGTGTCGCCATGTGTATTTTTCAGGGACGAAATTGTTGATCCTTTTTTCTTTTCTGCGGGCACTACTGGGTCGTTCCGATTCTGGGGTCGCCTCAAATACCGGAAAGTTTGAAGCTTTGGGGCTAAATCGTTGTTGGGTGTGTTTGTTTTTTCTCTCTCTCCATCCCGTTCGATTATGCATAGATCTGGAGCTACAATGGCTTGGAACGTGTTCAAGTTCTGCACCGCCCTCAGAGGGCTGGGCTCGATCATGATACTCTTGGTTCTTGGGGTCGTTGGTGTCACTTATTATGCTGTTGTTTTGACCAATTATGGCCCTGCTCTGTACCTTGGAGGCCTTGATTTTCTTGTTTCCATGGCAGTGTTGATCTTGTTTCATGCTTTGGTAAGCTTAGGTTCCAAAACTGTTTTTATTTTTTGATGTGTTCCTTTGATTTTTGGTTCTTTGTGTGTTGAATTTGAGTTTGGTTCCAAATCTCGGCATCCCATCCCAGTGCCTTTCCAAGATGGGAAAACCAAATTTTCCCGCAAATCCGAGCAAATCTCGGCGGAGATCCCAGTAATCTCGGCCTTGGCTGGGTTGGTTTTTTTCCCCCTTTATTATAGGGGCATGTGAGTCTTTTTCGTGTAATAATTTATTAGGGTTATTTTACCACCTTTTTCACTCCACCGAATCTCCTTCCGGCCACGTCCTGCAACTTCCGGCGACGGCGAAGGACAAGCTTCCGGTGACAACCTTCTTGTTTCCTCTGCTTATTTCTCCTCCTCTCATTCTTCCTTCTTCTTTCCTTATTTGCTTTTGCTTCTCTGTTCTGTTATTCACTCCCTTCCTTGCTTCTTGCTCTGCTTTTGTTTTGATGATTGATGAAGTTGATGCTGAATTCTATCTTTTGTTTTCCCTTACAATACTTGGATTTTGTTTATGGGTTGTCATTTTGTTTTGAATCTTTAGATTATTAAACTGATGTTGACTTGATTGCGTGTTTTTTGAGTTTATGACTATTGATTAGTAATGGTGAATGAATGACAATGCGTTTAATTTTGATTTTTTTAAAAAATATTTATATGTATTTTGTATACATTCATTACATGCAACCAATGTATACTTTCATTACATTTCAAATACTTTTGTATACATTACCGTCCCGGCCCGCTATCCCATGGGATCCTGTTTTGCAGTTCGACTGGGATAGGCCGAGAAATGGGATTGACTACTACCTTGGTTATAAGTAGTAAATAGCAAATGGGTGATGTCACTGAGGGATATTGATCCGTTGATTGGTTTGTGTGGTGGATTAGAGTGTATTGTTTTGAAGATGATACTGAGAAGTATGAGTTTTCTGGGGAAAGGTTGGATTTGGAATGGAATGTTTGTTTACATATAATTTTTCCTTAAATGGGAACCGATTTATATATCTTTCTGTTGGATAATAAAAAAATGTTCAGCTAAAATTTATGTGATTAGTTCAGTTAGTTAATGAAGCATCGTAGCTTTTTAGTATGTGGACAAAGATTAATGTGGTATTTGAAAATTGTTTCATGATTATACAGTTGGTTATGCTATTGTGGAGTTACTTTTCTGTTGTTTTTACGGATCCGGGGAGTGTGCCTCCAAACTGGAGGCCTACAATTGATGAGGAGAGAGGTGAGGCTGATCCCTTGGTTGCAGCCGAATTCGGTAACGTGCAAACTGATCCTACTAATCAACGCGTCCGTTACTGTCGGAAGTGCAGTCAGCTCAAGCCACCTCGATGCCATCATTGTTCAGTTTGTAAGTTTTCGAACACAAAATTCAGTTTTGTCCTGCCACGTTGATGATGAGTGAGGATGACTGTTCTTTTTCTGTTTGGTACTAGGTGGACGTTGCGTGCTAAAGATGGACCACCATTGTGTCTGGGTAGTTAACTGTGTCGGGGCCCTAAATTACAAGTATTTCCTTCTTTTCTTGGTATGGTCATCTTAACTGAAGTTATTAATTTGTCATCTAGCTATTGCTTATGTAACTAGCTGTTATTTCTGACTTGCAAGGATTGTATTTGATGTCTCTAACACTCAGTGGAGCTGCTAATAATCTTTACGTCCGCTAACTTGTATTGTTCTCTGGAATTACTATGTTAGCAAATAGAAACATACACTAGACTACCAATTGCTCCCTTTCTTTGAAATTTCCTTTTTCTGTTGCATAGTTAAATATAGACAGTTAGCCATGCTATTGAAATCCGAAATGCGGATCAAACTTTTTTCTTTTAGGGTTGGATTTGTGCTCTTATTTTGGATAGTGATGTTCATGTATAATGGTGTTAGATTGATACTGGTGGATTGCAAGTGGAACTTATTTATTACACTGCAGAATGGTAATCTTTAAATGGGAACATTGTTGCTAATTGTGATATTTCATCTCTTATGCTAAGCCACGCTGTTAGAATAACTGAGCCACCACCAGAAATTGCAGTTTTATAATCCTGGTTGTGATGTTGGTTTTGTCACCTTCAGTGCAATTTTGGACGATGTTACTTTTGACGTGTTTAAGGAGGCAAAGGAAATTTGTATAGCAGTCTTTTTTTTGCTAATCTAATACTAGTGGACCCTAAACAGATAATATGAATGGCATTGTGGTTCCTACTTCCTAGCTTTATGTGCTTGGGTTTTTGCAAGTGTCTTTTGTTAATGCTAGCTACTTTAAAAAATGGTGTTATAGCTATGGTTGTTTTACGTGCATTGTTGGTATAAAGTTTATGATTGGCATATAGTTAGTCTTTGAATTTTTCATATGAATAGTTTTGAATTTGTATGTTTTTATTTTTGGCTATAAATACAAAATATGTACCGTGGTTAATATTATTCGGTTCAATCTTGGTTCAGTTCTACACTTTTCTTGAGACAGCTCTTGTGACTGCATCGTTACTGCCACATTTCATAGCGTTCTTTAGTGATGGAGAAATTCCTGGAACCCCTGGCTCTCTTGCTACAACTTTTCTTGCTTTTGGTAGGGTCTCAAAACACCGCTCTTGTTTTTGGTTCCATCTGTGAACTTCTATAACATTGCTGGATTAACTGCAGTTTTGAATCTGGCCTTTGCATTGAGTGTCTTGGGATTTCTTATCATGCACATATCATTGGTGGCTGCTAATACAACAACTATTGAGGTAATCCTTTTCTTTTGCATTTTGAAAAATTAAAACTCCATTTTTGTGTTACTTGCTTTTGCACCATTTCTTATACTCTTTTTTGTTTTTAACCTGAAAGAACTTCTCTGGTCCTAGTTGAATGACAATATGTATGTAGTTGCATTTATGTTGGTGAATCTTGGTGTGTTTGTTGTGAAAATACTTTCATAAGCTTTTCCTTGCTGTACGGAGGATGGCTTATTGAGGTGGTGGGTACTAATGGAATTTTGTTCCTTGTTGTAAGCAGGCATATGAGAAGAAAACTACTCCAAAATGGCGTTATGACCTTGGTCGTCGAAAAAATTTTGAACAGGTCCGTGCATGTTTTATTATATTCAACGCTGTTTTATTATTCTAATTTAGACGTTCTTTATTCCATACCTACTGCATTAAAATCCTTTTGTAAATGTTGTTAACATCACTTAAAATCCATTCATATTAACAATCTAAGCACTTATTCTGTCTCATCAATGCAATTAAGTGTAAAATATTGGGTTGATCGAGGGTACAGGATCTTCAATTATGTGAAAATTTGGCAAATGGTTAAGCTTGTATCGTTTGGAAACTACTCATACTATCTCTTGTAGTAGACATTCTTATCCTGTTGCAGTTCAAGATATGACAGTTTACAGACTATCTATCCGATAAAGTTATTTGTTGAAACTGAGTATATATTGATGGAAGAAGATAGATTTTAAATGTCAAAGCTGATACAGGCTCCAAAGTGTCCATTTCATGATCTGAGGTGCCATTTGATTTGTTGGAAGACGATGGCATTTCCGTCTTGCATGAACTAGTTTTAGCATAGTTATTTTTCCACTGATCTTTTCCATCATATCCACGGCTCAGGCCCAATCAGGCCAGTGTACAGCTTGAAGAAAAAAAAAAAAACATACACATATCACAGTAACTTGTGATATTTGTGGTTTTTTTTTCCCTTCAAAAATTACTACAATATTGTCTTGCTTGACTCTATGCTTGCTGAAAAACAAAAAAAAAAAGACCTAGATATCACTACCATGTTAATTTTGTCATAAGGATTTGTGCTGGGAGTGACCATGAAGTAATGCTTATCCTTCAGGGTGTCTCATTGTAGATAAATTCTTGTATGGTCACAAAGTGTCATTTAGATATGTTCTAGACCACATCCAAATTGTGGGTCATCCCAAGGTGGAGGCTAAAATGTCAATTCATGTGTGTTCAGGAGCATATTTAGCGTGATGCTCACAATCGCACAAGAACTTCTCCTCATTCTGTCTGTTACTATTGTTGAATAATATGGTATCTTGAAGTTCACATTTTGATTTTTTATTTGTTGCTTTGTTAACAGGTATTTGGGATGGACAAGAAGTACTGGTTCATCCCTGCATATTCAGAAGAAGATACAAGGAAAATGCCAGCTCTACAAGGTCTTGATTATCCATCAAAACCAGACTTTGATTCCCAATAGTTAGAAAAAGCTATAAAATATTTGCGCATCATGTAACAAAATAAAAGTCATGGAAATTTCCACAACAACCCGCTACTTTTCAGTCTCTAACAGAATCTCTAGCTTGTAAAGTAAAATTTGAGCTCCTTGCAAATTCATCTACACAAAAGCACCTAGTATCACTGTTCTTTTGGGAAGGGGGAAAAAGAATGGCAAGTTATATTTAAAAATGGGTGCTTATGTCAAAGTTGAAGTGAAGGGGGGAGCAATGAGGGTGCAAGGTTGTGTAGGTGTGTTTTGAGGAGCCAATGTGTTGTGAAAATGTTCAACAAAGCAATGCAATTCTCGTTCTTTCTTCTATTCACTTATCCCTTTTACTACTTCCATGCATTGCACATTTATGTCTATTACTATTACTACATGCGGACATAGCAGTCTCAAGAAGTGGCCAAGCTTCTTGGCAACAACATATGATTGTTGGAAGTTTCATGGGAGAGTGTTGGAAAGTGATTATTAGGAACAGGAGAAATTTATTTTCAAGATAAATAATGAAAAGTCATTCAAAACTTTTTAAAACGGTTGTAGGGTTTTGTAGTTGTCGGGTGGACTTTGCTGATTTTAATTTTACTGTACAAAACCTATTAGATTGATCGCCATAATTTTTGGCCAACAACTCGAGCCTCTCTTCTCTCGATATATTTGATTGTTTTATTATGTAACATTATTCTTGGTCTCATTCTTTGTGACGAAAGTAAAGTAAATTTTCTATGTAAGTGATACTTCATTGATTTATGAACGTAAACTCTATTTTTTCCTCTGAAGTGATTTTTTAATCCAAAATAATATAGTTAATAATTAACGGGTAAACATTCAGCTAACAACAACAATTTCGAGTTAAAAATTACATACAAACAACCAAATTTTGTACGAGAAATTGGGAAGCTTCTCCATAACAAACATCATTTTAAGCAATTGTTTTTTCTTTTTTTTGATTCATTTCATGACAAGAAATTGCTCTACTCTTTCTTTTCATTTATAGTTTTATGTTGTGACATTTTTTGGTTTTTGATATTTTTCTCGTCACTCAATTCATTTTTCTTCTAGTATATACTATTTGAAATTAATAATTAGATATTTCATGTTATTCTAACATAAAAAAAATAAATTAAATAATTGATTTCTATTCATTTCTTTGCCAAAAACAAATTACATTCATTTAATAAAAGAGTAAAATTAAAAATTTTAAAAATAATAGAAAAGGCAACATATGGTAATTGTCGTAGTGTTTTGAAATAATTTGTCGTATTAAAGTTTGCATAATTAACCAATAAATAAATAAATAAATAAATAATTGCATACGATGAGAGAGAGAGAGAGAGAGAGAGAGAGAGAGAGAGAGAGAGCCAGAAGGTTCTAGCTTTGGCCAAATGAAACGAAATAAATCCACGTGTCACTCTCTCTGTGCCGTGTCCCTAACATATAAATTGGTCCCTTTTCGCTTTCCTCTTAGTTTCAAAAGACTCAACAATTGCAAATTCAGAGAAGGCTTCTCCTATCCCTCAATTTTAATTCTCATTCTATTGAGGTAATCTCATCCTTGATTCACTCGTTGCTATGTGCAATATTTACTTATGTTGTTTGTTCAAGACATTTCAAATTCTTCTCTATGGAACTTGAAGTTGTGTTATCATTTCTACTGATCTATCCATTATTTTGCTATGCTGCTTAAGTCTATAAGCAATAAAATTTCTTCAGAAAAATTATGAGATGTGTTAGTTTGTTGGGATAATACGTTAAGAGATTAATTTTAATACACTTGCAAAAGTGTCATTTACACGTCTACAACTAATAAGATATCATCATAAATTGGATTTTGATGTAAGTTATCGTTAGAGTTAAGCAATTTTAATGAGGTGATAATACATAATTGAATGATTCTATGGAAAAATAATAATTATTCTGACAAGATGCATATGTTAATTTGTTGGGACTATATTCATGAATGCATGTTTGTCCAAATTGTTTTACTAGTGAGAGTTTATGCAGCATAAAGTGTTTAAAGTGTGAATAGCAAAAGGATAATTATGATTTTTCTTTATTTTTGTTGTTTACTTTTGTGGAGATTAGATAAGGAATATGGAGAAGGGTAGAGAAGTTGGAGATAACATTTTTGAATCAAGAAGCAAGGGGTTTGGTGGTGGGTTTGGAGGTTTTGGTGGCTTTGGATTCAATAGAAGTTTGATGCCAAGTCTTTTTGGAGGTAGGGATCCATTTGATGATCCTTTTTTCACTGACCCTTTTGATCATAGCTTCTTGTTCGGTCGAAGCTCTGCGTCAAGAACAATGCAGAAGGCAAGCAAAGATAAGGGAGTAGTTATAGAGGAATTAGGCTCCGACGATGACGAAGGGGGCAACGGTTTCCCTGGCACCGGCGACGAGGATGATTTTGATCGGAAGATTTATAGATCAACCATGGAACCATCTGTGGAGCATCCGGATGACGATGTTAATGGTAATATGTGCGGTGTATTATCGTCTTACTGTCTTTGTCCATTTTTAAATGTTCAGTGTTTTTGTATGGAGAAATGTCCAACAATCAAATTTTTACCAGAAATTAAATGTAAGAATGAGGTGTCATGAACCATCCTTTACATGGTTCTAACAGTGTAGTGTTATTGGTTTTTACCAGAACTAATATGTCACTAAATCAGCACAAATGTAAAATATTACAACTTGGTTTCTTGAATCTCACCTTCTCCTCCTAAACCAGATTAGGAGGAGAAAACTTATTTTATTTTCTTTACTAACATGTACTGCTTGGTTTGTTATCTTGTAGAGAAGAAGAACAATAATGTGACTTGTAAGAATGATCGTTACAAGGTGGAACCACCGACAGCTCGCAATTTTTCTTTTCAGACAAGCAGAGTGACATACGGAGGCGTAGATGGTGCATATTATACTTCTACGAGAACCAGAAGGACAGGTGTGGACGGGGTATGTAGCTAACTTCCTCTCGCCGCGACTTGTTGCATCGATTATTTATTAGCATGCTAATGTTGTTTATCTTTGTGAATCAGGCGGTAATAGAGGAAAGCAAAGAAGCTGACACAACCACGGGCGAGGCTTCGCATAGGATCAGCAGAGGAATCCATGATAAGGTGTGTTGATCTGATTTAAATGCATTCCTTTTGTAACTAATGTCATGATGTTAATTGTAGATGAAAAAGATCCATTGTTAAGTAATAGGTGCAGTAATGATGCTGATATGCTGTTAACTTTCTTCTTTGATCATAAAAAAGTTACGGAAAAAAACACTTTATCCCTTGAATTATAGGTCATGTGTGTTTTACCGCTACATTTAAAAAAATAAGGGTGCAACTCGACTCTTTTAACTTTTCATTGTAGTGTAAATCAAGTCTTATACATAACAAAACTGTTCTCATCTTGTTGAAAAGGAAGTGGACACGTAGATGAAGAGATTAGGGTAATTTTGTCATTTAAAAGTTGATTTGCCCAGTTATGAAATGTCAGAGATCGATTTACACCTTTTTAAAAGTTGGGTCGGGGTTAAGTGCACTGACCTATAGTTCAGAGTAAAATACAAATGGCCTATAGGTTAGGCAGAGTTTTTTCCCCCTAAAAGTCGTTGAGCTATAGCCATGGAGACAATGTGTGGTGCTCATTGCTCAGCCTTGTGTCCTGTTGGTGTATAACATATGTTAACATGAAAAGAAAATGAAGTACTTTCTTTTTCTTGAGTTAAATATTGAGATTATGCTTGTGCATCTTTATTTTAGGGTCATTCACTTTTGAGGAAGCTCGACTCGGATGGTAAGGTTGACACCACGCAGACATTGCACAATCTTGATGAAGGTTTGTTCCTGCTGTCTTGTACGATTGATTGTTTGACAAGATCAAATGATGATTTCTTTTTTCGATATTGATGAATTTGTCCATTTCTTAACATTTCAGACGAGTTGGCAGGGTTCGAGGAAGCTTGGAAAGGAAATAACATAGGGCAGTCCCCTGGCTGGAAGGGTGGATTTGATGTGAATAGCAACAAGGGTAAGCTTTGTTTGCTCTCAATATTGTGCTTATTCCATTGTTGTATGATTATATGTGTTTATTTCTTATATGGTTTCATCTGTGGAATCATGATGCTAAATACTTTGAAATTAGTTTAGACTGAAATTAATATTCATGCTATGGTATGCATTTCTGTGTATGGGTTATTTACATGTCAAATCAGAATGATTCTCGGGACTAGAAAATTGGGACACTAGAGAAATGAACTTTTGAAAACGGGGTGGACAAAGTCCAAAAATTTATGGGGATTTTGTTGGAAACTGCCCGCATGGTGGGACACCTAAAACCAAATGAGTTGTTACGTGGCGGATTGTGGGGCTATGTGGCGACATGTTTAAGTTATATGTTGTTTGGACTTGAAAAAAAATGAAAAAATGAGAAGGGTAATTTTGGTAAGCAAATTGTGGTCAAGAATGTAGTTATTTTGGCACGGCATCCTTATTAGGAGTAAAGATGAACACACATATATTGTGTCTGGGTTAACTTATTTCGAGTTCAAAAACAACTTTTAATCAATTTTTTTAGATAAATTTTGAAAATTAAGCGATTTATGGAAGGAAAAAAAAAACAGTTATCAAACATGCACATAGTCTGATATGGATTGTGCACGAATGTTGACATGAATTCTTTCAATTAAAGTATGGCCTGAATTTTTGAGCATGACAATGTTGTAGGTATACGAGGCGGCGAACAGAACCGGAATCAGGTTTGGGCACCCCAAAATTTGGAGCAAGGGGAAAGAGGGAGAGGATTTGCATCAAATTATGAAACGGGAAACAATTCAAGTGGGAGAACAAAGAAAGTGGTGAGAATCAATATTGAGTGAAAGCACCATGAATCCTAGTAGGATTTGGTTTGTTCCCAAATCTTTGTTAGTATATGCATAAATGAGGTGTGAGCTTTCTTTAGTTAGCATAAAAAAAAGTGTGGCCCTGCACAAGATCAACTTGTGTTAGTATGATTTGTTTGTGACAAAACTTATCAAATAAAATGTGATCATCTCGGATAGAGTTATGATATTTGTTTTCATGTGTCGACTTATTGTACATGTATCATTAGGCTACATTTCAATTGTTAGTTTGTAACCACTTTACATTTTGATAAGCGCGGAGTAATGCTTGAGAGACTTAACAAATCAATGTACAAGTCAATTTTTCTACTCTTATAAATGACACGTGAAATTTCTAGTGACAAAATAGGAAGAAAAATATTAAGAGTCATTTATAAAAATGAGTAGGTTAATTTGTATGCTAGTAAGTTATGTCTCACAAGCATTTTTTGTATGGACATGGTGATCTTTGATGAAAGGGTGAGGAGTTGAAGAATGGAAAGGAAATATGATAATTGTCACTTTATTATGTCTAATGCCATTCCCACTCTCTTGAACTTTTTTACATACTTAACTTATAATACCCTCTCTCTCTTTTAACCAAAATTAATTATGTATCATTAATTAAATTTTATAAAAGCTTATCTTTTGGTTTTTACACATGGGGACGACAATTTCAGCCTTACTTACGGGTACTAATCCCATCTAACTTAACCCGTTGGGTAGGGTAAACTCGTTCTTATATTGGTATTTACTCGTATAGGTAATTATTCTAAATTACCTGCACAAGTACATTGGACACTTCTTGACCCTCCTATATCGGTATTTACTCATATGGGTAATTACTCTAAATTACCCCACATGGGTACCTTGGACCCATATATATATATATATATATATATATATGTTATATGTATATATGTTATAATAGATAAGTTTAGGTTTTTGTGAAGTCTTTTGTGTTACATGATTGTTTTGTATATTACATATGTCTTAGTTTATTTTTCTTTGTATATTAACAAATTGTGTTATGTCTTCTAATTGTTAAAATTAGAGATTATGATATATACTTGATATAATTTATGATTATTTTGCGTAAAAAATTTTATCGTTTAATTTTTATGAATTGTGTCGTTCTTAAATTATGTTATTTTTAGGTACTAAAGTAAATGTAGTTAACACATTTTTAAACATAAAAGTATTTTTTAAAAAGTAATGGGTAAAGTAGGATAAGGGTTTAAATATTTTTGTGAGTAGGTTAGAGTTTTGATTTATAAAACTCACCGGTAGGGTAAGATTTATTTTAATCCAATAGATTGAGAGTAGGGTTAGGATTGAGCTAATACCGTACCCTACCCATTTCCATCCTTATTTACATAGGTCAACAATAGATGTTATGCATATTATTAATAAATAATTATTTATTTAATATAAATATTAGTACAATTTATAGTTATATGGGTTAAATATGTTTTAAGTCCCTTACAAATTTTAAATTTTGTGTTTTACTCTTTATAAATTTTTTATTTATTAAAAATCGTTTCTCATAAAATTTTTGTGAAAGATTTTAGTCACTATTGTCATGTTAAACTATTAATTGCTGACATGATAGTTAATTTGACCACATGACAAAGATGAGAGATTTATTACTATTGAGTAATTAATTTTTATTATAATTTCTTTCATTATATTTTTTTTATAAATTATTAAAGGTTGATTTTGCATATAAATATACATTGTATAATTTATTTAACATAAATAATTTAGCATAGATTGTCTCAGTGTTACTTAAAAAAATACATTTAAAACTCTTTCTATGCGGGTAACTAATTAATTCAATATATTAATTTATCATAATTTTTAAGAATAAAAAACTATAATAAAAATTAATTATTTAATAATAATAAAAATGGTAACATATGTTTATTTTGATAATTATTGAACTATACTAGATGTTATAAAATAAGGTATGTAAGTGCATATAATAATTTTTTTTAGTGCATTTTTTTTAAAAAATTGACTGCGATATTATTTAAATAGTTTCCGTATCAATAAAATTTAAAAATAATTAATATTTACACACAAACAATTATATTAGATAAATTAATTACCAAAAGGCATATAATCATGTCTCTATTATAAAAATTAAACAATGAGATAAATATTAAACATTTTAAAAATTAAATTTATACTTCACTCAAAAAAATTTATTAATAATCAAGTATCAAGTAATTAATGTGTTAGTCAAAATGAATAAGGTTATTACAAGATAAGTATGTAAAAGTTCAAGAGAGTGTGAGTGACACTAGACATAATGGAGGGTAATAACTAACGGTATGTTGCCGTGATTGTCTTAAATCTTGGCGGAAAACTCCTTTTATTCCTCTAGGAAATAGGTTAATTCTTGCTCATACAATTGATTGTTTAGTTAATGAAAGGTAAATCTCTCTTAAATAAAGGTGCTATTTTCAATTGTGATTATTTAGATTTGTTAACCAAATACATATTTAAGACTAGCACAAGAGATAAAGACTCACGTTGCATTGTCCATTTAAAATCACCGTCCCGTCCTAGATTCCCTGAAAATCATTAGAATATATGTGGTCAAGCTTGGACAAAAGCAGATACACACAAAATGACGCATATTTTGAAGGGACCTGAAGAGATGTTTATTTAATTGTTTGATTATTTAATTGTTTAAGATTAGAACGCTTTAGGAATCAGAACATGTATAATTACCAACAAACAACGTGATATTCCCTGCGTCCGTTGGGACTTGGGACTTGTTGGGACCGAATGTAGGAACCTGAATACTTCAATTACATTTTCTTTTATATACATATATAAAAGTAAATTTATAAAAATATTTAATTTTTCTCTGATTATAAATTCTTTTAAAATATAAATTTAATATCCTTATGACATCTCCCCTGAAGTTCATTAGAGGTACTATATATTGTACATTGATTTCAGATCAGTACATGAAAATTTTTCATTGGCAAAATGTCTAGATGTAAACATGGATCTTACAAGAAAAATGGACTAGTTAGTGACGTTTATAGATGGTACAGAAATGATAACACGACAATGGGTTTTAATAACTTCTAGCATTGAGGATGTCCAGGTGCTTATATGTTCAAATCAAGTATAGTATGAAATTAAAATTACTATGATTTCTGGACAGAATCTGACAAAGGAATCACATATGATGCTTGGCTAAGATTTGGACGGTGGTTAAGGTATGATTATATACTATCCAAATCTAGCTTTCCGGTAATGCAAATTCCCCTGCATGGGAGATTACACAAATTATTAAGGTCACATGATTGCAACTGTGTATGTCTATAATTAAGATTTAGAGACAAGTTCAATTGAGAATTCCATGCTAACCGTTTGGTTTATGTCTTGAAACATACACTAATATATAGAGACAAAAAATATGATTAGAGAATGAACATAAAAAAAAACTTTAAATTACTATTATTATTTTTTTATGGTTTGGTTTCATTGATTAAGACAATACCAAGAAAAATTTAATCCCTAACTAATACATCACTACTTGACCATCGAGACCTAACCGCACTTGACAAGCACAAGCCCAGTCTAGTTAAAACCTTTTAAAAAAAACGCAAAATTCTTTTTTTTTTTTTTTGGAGCAAAGAGAGGCAAGGCAAGCACTAAGAATTCTCAACACTTCAAATTATCCCTGTTTTGGAATAATTTTTTAAAGATAATTTTTGTATAGATTTAATTGGAATGCATTGATAATGTAAATGAGCTTTACACTCTAATTATATATCAATTAATCAACAATAATGGTTAATTATCATCCTCACTCTTTGAAAGTTCATCCTAACAAAATAAATTGATTGATCAACCATGTAAAATTTTTTACACTGTCACTGCATCAAAATTAAACTCTTTTTGTATTCTAAAAAAGAGATACATAAAATATGTTTTGAGAACAAATTTTAGGTTAATTTATGTAATCCACATAGAGGTGATGATAGACATAAGTGTTTTCATTCCCCTACTACCTATATCTTTTATGTTTCATGACAAAAATCGAAGGCTGCATTAGGGGCTTTGCGCCACAAGTTGGGGTCAATTTAATCGGACGGAGGTAAAAATGCTTTATATTGGTGGTGCATTTAAATCAAACTCATCCTTAAGCCCAATTTTAAATGAATGACTTAAATGGTGTAAAAAATAATTTTTTGAGTGAAACTCTTTAGTTTTGGTATTTAAAATACAATAATACTTTTTGTAAAGCTGAAAACATGTTGCATTTAATTTTTCATTTTTTTCTCTCCTTTCCTCCGTTTCTTTCACCGCCTTTCTTCTTTATTTTTTTTTTCCATTCTCCCTTCATTTTTTTTTTGCAAGATATTATTTTCAAACTTTTCGTTTTCTTCCTATTCTTTATTTTTTATTGTTTAAAAGTTTGTGTGTTTGTAAAAAAATTTGTATATGTAAACACTAAACTTTTCTTTTCCTTCTTTGTTTTCGATTTCGTCATATTCTTTATTTTTTATTATTCAAAAGTTTGTATATGTGCATAAAAAATTTATTTATATGAGCACCAAACTTTTCTTTTTCGTCCTCGTTTTTGTTTTTGTTTTGGTTTTTTTGTCTTACTTTTTTTTGCTTATTTAAAAATTTATGTATGTGAGTACAAAAATTTGTGTATGCTTGTTTAAAAGTTTGGATATGTAAACACCAAAGTTTTCTTTATTTTTGTTTTATTCTTTGTTTCTGTTTGTTCAAAAGTATGCATATCTATTTTGAAATGTTTTTGTATGATAAATGACGAGTCTACATGCTTAAAGTATAAGTGTAGAATAAGAGAGCAGTTAATTTTTTCTATTTAATATGGCACAAATCCAATTTTATTTAATTTCCATATTTTAACAAATTTGGGCATGTGGGTAAAAAAATTTGTATTTATGTGTGGAAAAATTTGTGTCAACGTTTTTATGTGTATAGTGTACATATAACTATATTGACTGAATTTCAATTGTATCTAAAATTACTATTTAAAATATCATTTCATGAATTGTAGTTATAGTTTTTGTTCCAAATTCCACTCATCTGAACCACTTCAACTCAAGAAGCTAGATCCTGATATTTCTATGTAATGGTCTTTCCAGTCACAAATTTTTAGTAATGTCTGAAGTCTTCAATTAAATTAAACTAAACATAAGAATTATTTTGCATTGTATATTAATATTCTATGCTCAAATTAAGCTGCTTCTCTGGACCCTCGTGAAAGAGCTAGCTTGGATCACTTAATTAATCCGTTAATTCATTTACTAATCGCAATCTTGTTGGTGAAATTCAAATCAGATCTTAAGATTCCACCTTCATCCAGATCCCAAAGTGCAATTTCAGAATTTTCTTAGCAGAAAAATTTGATATTATTTATAATCTTCATTCGAGCTGGCCAGGTAAACTGAAATTGTGTTTGTAATCTAGTGTGCTGATGAAATCAAAAGGATGTGTGCTATTTTAACACTAAACTGAGTGTTTACACTAAATTTTTTTTTTCTCTATAAATCATGGGACTTACATTCACATACATAATGTGAGTGTAAGTCCCATAATATGTTTGTGGATAAAAAACTTAGTGAAGAGACCAAGTTTGATGTTAAAATAACATTTGTGAATTAAAAATATTCTAACGTTCAAGTAAGAATGATATAACCGTGAAATATGATCTAAGTAGAAATGAACATATCTAAAGACTATTTGTAATTCTTTTACATACAAGAAGATAGAACATTTTGATTATAATAGGTGAGTTCATAACGTACAACTCATAATTTTGGAGTAAACTTTTAAATTTGTCCCTAAAGTTGTTAGCATTAATTAAGTTTTATTCTCATATTATGAAAATAGTCATGTTATTTTTTGAAGTCGCAAAAACTAGTCAAATTAGTCATTCGACATAAGTCAAATTAGTTACTTTAAGAATTAATTTGATCAACTTTTGACAACCACATAAATTAACATAATCATTTTCATAACCTAAGGACAAACTTGACCAACACTAACGAATCATTGGTGAATTTAAAAGTTTACTAATTTTGAGAACGTAAAGAACTGCTTCGCAGCGACTTGATCTTGATATGGAGGATAAGGGTCTTAGCGCTTTTGTCACGCCATCGGTAGAGATCAGTTTTAAACATAGGTCATTCACAAAAAAGAGAGTTTTAAACAGAGGTTCACGTATCTTAAGTTGTGATTGGTACCGACCGCGGAACATAGACAAAAAGTAAAAAAAAATCGTGTGATTTTTATACTTCAAGTAAACTGAAATAGAAGAAACAAAAAAAATTTGTAACTTAAATGGATAATTTTGTTGTCTCTGTCATGTATCTCTATTTCCTTATTTTGTCTTTACACAAACTGGTTAAATCTTACAAATTTGTACAACAATTCTAGCAAATAATTCATTACTCAAGAAAAAAAATTCCCTCCCAATAACGTGTGCATGCGTGCTTAGTGCATGTGAATATTCTTGAGAAAATCAACCATTGCAACTTTATATGCATATATTTATTTATTTATTTCCTTAGCGAGATTTTCAACATAATTTGTGCCCTTTTGGACTGCAGGGTTCAGAGAATCTAAGCAATTGCAGCCTCCCTCAGTTGCCTCCAAACTCATAAAAAGTCCAATTTAAATTTAATACCATATAATATTGATGCCAACATAAGCTATGGTTTTCTCACCACATTTATATATATAATGTTGATGGCACAACAACTTGGAAGCAATTATAGGTTTTTCTCATCAAAGATATATATTAGCTTCAAACCCACAAGGACATAGTAGATCGCTGCAATTAGAAGAAAAACACAATATCATCAAACAAGTATGTCTGGTTGGTCAGCTGAAAATGCTAAGAGAGCTTATCTCCAATCACTCAAAATGGTAAGCAAAACATTAGCATACCAAATATGTTTTTACTTTGAATATGTTTTACACTTTCAAAATTTCCGTTCATCCAATGAAGATTGGTTAGTTTTTTGTTACTCCTTTTCTGTTGGTCTCAGTTGGTTCAAATTTTTCAATTATTGTTTAAGAGGAATGAGTGAAGGGGATCGGTCCAAATCTTTCGGCACTTATTCCTTTTAAACAAGTTGGGTTGACTCAAATGTTTTGGTTGATTCATATTAATATGTTGCTTTTGATTGGCTCATAATGCTTCGACTCTTTATCCCACATTGTGAGTCAACCTAGCTCAAATCATATTAACTGGAGTCTAATATATAGATTTCAGATGACAGTGATTTAGACAAAGAAAAAGGGGCAAAAAATCTTATATATTTATCTTTCATTTTTGCAGGCCAAAAGAGGTAAGGAACCTGATGTAGCCGAGTTCATATCTGCTTTGGCAGCCGGAAAGAATGCAAGGTCCATGGCTGTGGCCTATGCCGGCGTGGCCGGTTCCACTGCCCTAGCACTGGCCGCGGCTGCTCGCCAAACTGGCGGCCGCGTGGTGTGCATTTCTTGCGGCCCAAGTGAGTTGCAGGCATCGAGGAAAGCCCTAGGAGTATGTGGAGATTGTGTTGAGTTTGTAGTGGGAGATGCAAAGGCCCTTTTGCTAGGGGATTACAAGGGGTCTGATTTTGTGCTTGTGGACTGTGACATCACCAATGCTAAGGAGGTTCTTGTGGCAGCATTCAAAGGGGCAAAGAAAGATGGTGCAATTGTTGTTGGATACAATGTTAGGCATAGGGCCTCAATTTGTAGGAAAATGAAGGCATCCTTTTTACCAATTGGAGAAGGGTTGCTTGTGGCAAAAATTGATCCAAATGTGCTAAAGAGTATTAATAGTGACAAGGTTGACCAAAAGAAGAAAAGTCATTGGATTGTTAAAGTTGATACATGCACTGGAGAAGAACATATTTTTAGGGTCAAATCTCCATACAGGAAAGTGCACATTGAAGTTTAAGGCTTCACATTGATCAAAGGAGCTACTTCCTTTTTTAATTGTATCTTCGTATTTGAATTGTGTTAATTAGTAGATATGTATAGATTAGAATAGAATGAGAGAGCTTGGCAGTCTCATTTGGCTTGTTAATTTTTGTCTCAAGCCAAAGAAGCACTGATTTATAAAACAAAAAAGGAGGAAAAAGAATACTACGTATAAGTGTTTAAAATGTTAAGTCATCAGTCATCATGGGTTATGATTTTCTTTTATGGTCGGTGGAAGCAGGGTGTAATAAGTATTTTTTTTTTAGAGTTTGGTATCGTGTTGTTATGTAGTGTTTTGATTTAGTTTATGTTTTGGAATCCGTTAATTCGGTGTTTTTTTGTGGTATCTTGTAATTATGTTCGTTAGATTTTACAGATGTCTTGTAATGCTTGTGTCAGTAAGATTTTTTTAATCTCATTTCTAGTTATTGAAAAAAAGAAATGATATTTCTTTTAATAAGCATGAAAATGAATCTTCCCTAGCTCTATCCAAGTCTTTTTTACCCTTACTTTTATCAATTATTATACATCTTTATTCACTTGTCATGAACCTTTGGTAATCAGCAAGATTCTTAAGAGCAACTTTCGGTTTTGATACTATAGTTTTTTTCTTACAGTCTGGTCACAATGTTATTGTTTATGTCCCCTTTTTGGAATTACTATCTGAAATAAACCAATTTTATGAACATGGATATAGAAATCAATAAATGCTAATTGAATCTAGCAACCCCCTAATCCTTCAGGTTGAAGAAAAAAAGGTTTGGTCTGCAGAAACTCTGAAATCCATTGAATCTTAATTATTGAACAACTTCAATATTCCTTCTAACTTATTATATACAAATATTCTTTTTGGCAATTATTTTATTACTATTTGTTTTTCCGTCTAACAGATTTCAAGGACAACTAATTAACATCTAATTAAAAGAAAATCAATTCCAAATAATAATTCAATGATATTAGTGTTTCATGCTGATACAGGACAAAAGAAGGGTTGCAGGGTTTTCAATTTTTCATTATTGTATGCACAAATTGTAAATTACTTTCCTACCTTGAATCTAGTGAAAAATAAAACAAATTGTACTAAAAAATATATACTGAATTTCAAGTTCAAAATACACCACCAAAACAAATTGTTTCTATTAAAAGAGTAAAAGCTCACCAGTCTCAATGTATCAAAATTATAAAAGGCCTTTGTTTCAATAATCAATCCCCAAGCCAGAATTGGTCAAAGAGTGAAGCTCAATTTCTGCTATCCAGAATTAATCCTAGAATATGACCCGAGAAATTCATATGTGATCCCGAGCATCATGCTAAATATGTTTTAAACTACACAATTAATGATATTTCAATCTTTTAAGATAAAGGACCCACTACTTATAGTGTTCCGGGACCACAATTTTTTTTTGCATGAGCCTATGTCATCGCTACAATATCCCCTCAATTAAGAAAACAGCCATATACATTTGTGTTGATCATAATGTTATTATCCATGTCACCTTCCTCTAGTTATTATGTGGTACCTGCTAAATGCCTTTTTGGAAGAACTATCTGAATAAACCAATTTTTTCAACATCAATAAAGGATCAATAAATGCTATTTGCAGCTATCAACCCCCCAAATCCTTCAGGTTGAAGAAAAAGGCATGGTCTGCTGAACTATGATGAATTGAATCTTATTATTGAAGAAATTCAATACACCTTTGAGAAATTCTTAAATGCACTAAGAACAAGAGAAAAGTTTTGCTCTTATCATTTTTCATAATTGTTTGCATAAATGAATACATTAGAATACCTTATTGTCTTGCACTTAGAATTTATTTTGGTTATGCACCAAAGTTTCTTCCTCAAGTTGATTGAAATAGATTCCTACCTTAATTAATTACGTCTATGAAAGAGAGATATGTAGAAAATTGTACTCAACAACCACGTATTTCCAAGTTCAAAAAAAACCAGCGAACAAACACTGTCTGTTAAAGAAGAATTACATTAAAAGCTCTTCATAGTCTCCATTCTTATATAAAAATGATATGAAAACGTGGGGGATTTACTGATTTACAGTTTAGTACTAGTGGGAAATTAATTATTCTGACAGTTTTTTTTTTATAAAATCAAATATCTTCTGGTGAAATAATTGTTAAAAAAAACACCCTTGTTTCTATAATATTCAACCCCCAAGCTAGACTTGGTCAAAGAGTGGTGCCCAATTTCTAATGCATAAATCCACAAGCTGCACTTGTTTCATTTAATCAAAGTCTTAAGTGTAAATCTTATGAATAGAAGAAAAAAATTAGTGCCCGAGAGCTCTATTCTAATAATGGATTGATCTGACTTGAACCAGAATAGATAGAGTTTAATAGATTTTAGATACGATTGATTTTGCATATAAAAGATGGAAGTTGTCAATACAATTAAATATGCAATCACTTAAAGTAAAACATACTACTATACATTTTATTGCAAATAATTAAGTCAAACTTCTGCAATATTACAAAATTCTGAAGAGACAAAAACTGTACATCAGTACATACATACATTAAACTAAGCAAAAGTGCAAAAACTAATTATAATCCAAACTCTACAAAAACTTGTCATTTACACCTCACATACAATATATTTATGTCACATTGCAAATTCAAAAGCCTCCATGGTTTTTTATAAATCAATTTGGCTGCTTGGGCTTTTCTGTATCTCCTCATATACGAGGTCAGAAACCTTGGTCTCTAACTCATCAAAAACAAACTACCATAAGCCAATTAAGCCTTTCAAGTATGATATTATCATATATCCTTAATAAATTTATTTCCAACCTAAGATTCTAGGCATGTTATATATTCAACTAGAATAGTTTGACCAGAATCCTTGACAAAAATCATATATCAAGTCACATCATTTTGACAAGTGAATCCTGACAAACAATTATGACCCTCTAACAGAGATCAATCACTCTCGAAAAAGGTGTTCCTCTCCTGATTGTTGATCTACATGCTTGATCCAACGGCTAGGACGTCCCCCCTTTACGCTACTTGACACACCACCATTGTCGTCGCCACCACAAACTTTTCTACTCCCAATATAAGCAATATCCAAACCTTTACCAACAGGCAAGAACACTGACCTAACGACACGTGTCCCCTTCTCAAGAACCAAGTTCCACTTAAACCCTGAAAGGTTCTTTATGAACCATGCATTCTTGCATGCCAAAACTGCACCCCTGTTGCTAACCCTAGCAACCCTAAGAACCCTAGCAAAGTCCCTCTGCCTGCAATCCACAACAAGGAAGTCCAGCCCCACCAGTCCTTCCATCGCGGCCTCGGCCTCGCCGGAGGGGACCACCGCCACCTCAGGAGGCGGCGACACGCCCATCTCGGCCATGGATTGTGTGTACTTCAGCCTCGAGGCCTCGTCCGGGACTATGCACACGTGGCGGGCACCGGTGTTGCGAGCCGCAACTGCTAGGCCGACGCTTGTGGCGATGGGGCCGCCGTGGCACCATGATTCGACGATGAACCGGGCGTTCCAGCCGGCCGCCATGGCTGAGAGGAGCTCAGCTACCCCTGATTCCTTCAGTTTCTCACACTGCAAATTAAAGAAACAAAGTTTATTCACAAAAAAAATTATTATTTATGAAATTATTAAAAAAATGTCATGACTTAATTTATGTTGCAAATTCTGGTCTATCTAAAATTGCAAAAAAGAAAGAAAAAAAGAAAGCTAATACTACTGCAACTGATCCGGAAC
>QANU01052615.1:386789-447136 GCA_003254905.1 Nissolia schottii
ATATATATATATATATATATATATATATACATAGATTACATGCTAGAGTTAATTCAACGGAACTATAATTTGGTTTAAGAGGAATATAGGAAGCAAGAAATGATATCAATGGAAAAATGAAAAAAAATATATAATATTAAAAGTTTAGTAGTAGGTAGAGAAAAGAAAGAAGGAAAGAAATTAAAGATGAAGAAATTAAGAAGAAAGAGAAAATCATATAGTAGAATATCTGATGTGTGAGGTGTTTACCGATTTAACAGTGTCTATGTAAGCTTTGGAAGCAGTTTCCGGGGACCAAACAAGCTTCATGGTGTGTATCTGACTCGCTCTGTTCAAGATTGGATATCTTGTTGTTGGTGGGGTAGTTATCGAAGGTAGAAGAATAATGGAGGTACAGAATTTGACGTACGGGGGAAGAAGCCTTTTATACGTGAATGAGTTGATAAATGAGTGACAGATATGTCATTAGCTACCTATAAATGTATAAGCGTTGACTTTTTGCACTCACAATTTGAACGTGTTGGATTAAATCCCCAAACAACGACGGGATTAGCTGTAGATACATGATTCATTATCCAATTAGCTAGCCAGTAGCTACTATTAAATTTTTATTTTGTTGTTTACCATGATAGTGACTCTAAAATTAAACATTTTAGATTTCCAATTTTTTTAATAAACTTTAATTTTTTTTAATATATTAGAGATTAATTTATATGCAGTAATAATTTTATAATGTTATCCAATTACATATTGTCACGTAAGTAAAAGTAATTGAGTCTTTTTTTTTTCCATTAAGATCATTCTCCTAGAATTGTAATACACATCTACCAATACAGCCAACACACCTTGTGTTGTCTAGGGTTAAATTTAATTTATGAATTTTAATAGAAAAGAAAAAAATTGAGAAAAAAAAAATATAGTTAAACAGCTTAACTCGTATAAGTTCACAAATTGGCCTTATTGGCCTTGTATGAGTCACATATGAATTACATTAACCCAACTCTTAATTCTTAATGAGTAATGTTGTTCTACTGCAAAATAAACCTATATATTTTCTTAAATACTAAATCAAGTAACTATATATCTATTTTTTTTACTGTTGCTATGGCCTGATGGTATCACTAATTTGTTTTGGGAGTGCTGAAACATTAATGTAGGTGTTTATGACTTAAAGCACAAGGCGAGTTACTTAGATTTATGACAGAGTTAAACTTCTTGCTACTATATACCTTTAGTGTGATAATGTATCCATTACAATATGTTTTGTAAGATGATGTGGTTGCTGCAAAACTTCTCTAGTGCTGCAGATTAGCCTCTCTGTTAGGTTTAGACTTTGTAACAAGTTATTATAATTAATGAAATCAAAAATGTTTAAGAGAGAATCCAATCCAAATGATTTAGCTTATTAAGTAGGAGAGTCCCTAAAGTGTTGTCAAATACAGTTAAGCATTTAGTATGTCAACAAATAAAATTAGAACCAAACAAAAACAGAAAATTAATTTTGGAACAAATCCTAACTGAAACAGCAACAAAGAAAATGGCAAAGATGAGTTGGAACATTATACCACAAATCGTGTTAGCCACTATTGTTAAGGGTTTATTTTCATCCTACTCAAAGCTATGTCCAGTGGACGAAAATCTCTTTAAGATAAGATGTGGGTCTCCTTGACAACTCGTCCACACGCAGTTACCGGCATTCTAAACAGCGAAACCTTGTTTCATAACTCAGTAGAGTGGCAAAGGCTGCAGGGGATCACCTCTACAACTTGCGGATTCGAGAAGGAAAAAGGAAGAAGATGAACAGTAACAATGGGAAGCAAAATCATGTTGGAGAAAAAGAAGAGGCAGAATTGAAGTAGGAAAAAACAAAAAATTCATTAAACCAACACACGCGTGTGTCATGTGATAGAGCAAGTCAGCGCGTGTTATAGGCAAGACTCAAGTCCACATTATTAGCCCAATACCAAAGTGTTTAATAATAAATCAAATTTACCTATAAAGACTTTAATAAAATCAACTTCAAACAATGTGAGACTTTAACTTTATCACAACAAATAGATTAAGCTTAAAATATCCCGAAGACCAATATGGTAATACACTTGAATGGTATGGTTTTCCATTGTCAGGCTTATAACAATGACCAGACCTTCCAGAGAATATTAAAAGAGTTGAATTATAAACTAAAGCCGCCAATTTTATTCTTTTTGTATGTTTCATCACGCAATAAAATTTTGGAGTTGATCAAATCAACACTTTCAGGCTCTGATTTTCCATATTTAATCTTATCCTTGCATCACTCCATACACTAATTAAGATGAAACAGTGATGCATTCATCATTTCTTAACACAAAACAAATTACGCTAGCTATAATAAGCTAGATATGCGTAAATTTTTAATACAAGAAATTGACTTTTGTTGATTAATTAGTATTAGTATTCTGTATTGCAATCGTTTAACTATAGGAGAAACAATTTTTATACTTATTTACTTGTCTGACTCACTATAAAGTTTACAAACACAATTAATGCCTGTTTGGGTGAAGAGCTTAATTAAACTCTTGCATAAAATGAGCTTATCATAAAAAGTCTTATATAAAATGTATCTTATAAATAAATTATTTTATGTTTGGTTATATAATAGCATAGGCCCTTATTTTGACTTTATATCGTTTGGCTATATAACTATCTAAAAGTACTTTTATTAATAAAATATTACTTAAATTGAAATTATTAAAATATTTAACTTATTTAACCCTTACAAATGGCCTACCTCCGCCTATATTATAATTAATTGCATGTTATAATTACTTATTTATATGATCATTTAATACATTTTAATTATTACAATAAATACTTAAAGAAATATTGTTTAGAAGATAATAAAAATACGAATCACATCACACGTTTTTTTTCTTTTGTCTTAAATGAAAATAAATAAATATAAGCCTAGCCCACCAAAACAAGGCAATTTGAAAACCCCCCCAAGCAACCATAAGTCATGGATATAAGTGACACAAAAATTACAAAATGCAAAAATTAGTGGAAGAAAAAGCTATTAAAAAAAAAATGAAAAGGGAGGCATGAAGCAGCGAAAAGAGGCAAAGGAGCGCAACTTTTTTTTTCCCTTGTATAAAGCAAAATATTACCGGCGGGCTTAAACTGGAGCACTGAGAAAGAGCTTTTCGAGAAGATATAAGCTTCCTATTTGACTTCAAAAAGAAATTCAAATAACTTCTAAAAAAAAAGTAAAAGTTATGTAACTAATTAAAAAAAAAAAGCCTGCCTTTATGTTTTATATGATTTTTAATAAATTTTTTATTCGTGAAATTATTGAAAAAGTCAAATTATAAGAGGTTTAAAGATTTATGAAACATTTGAGTGTGCATCCTTCTACAAATATTATATTAAAAAGAGTCAATTCATATTTTAGTCTCTTATAAATCTCGAATTTTATTTTTTATCTCTCACAAATTTTTTTGGTTAGGAAATCATCTCACATAAAATTATGAGAAATAATTTCTTAACAAAAAATTTATGAGGGGTAAAAAATAAAATTTACACTTTATAAAAAATTAAAAAATGAATTAACCCCATTAAAAATATTAATTTATAACATTAAACCATATGACACATCAATATATTATATTAGATCCTGAAATGATGAAACATTTGATTAATTTAATTCAAGAAATTATCAAAAAAAATTTAAAAAATTAGTTGGATAGATTATTTCTCCAATGACAATGAGCTCTTATTTTAAAAGTAAGATTGTTACCTCAATTGGTGTACTATTCATTAAAGTACAAAGAAATATCGGATGAAGTATTAGCTGTAAGGTCAGCAAGTTGTACGAATTAATTTTTAGATAATATTTGACTCAAATTTAATTTCTAGCAATTTTGCGTATTCTTTTATTAGTTTATATAGAACTCTTCGAAGTCAACAAGCAACTAAGATAAGGACCACATAATCTAACAAGTTGTATCAAAGAGGTACAATTTGGATCCTGGAGCTCCTATGCGCGTTCGGGGTCGCCGGGACGAGTACCTACAAGGACTTCGACGCTTAAGTAGTAAATGTTCGAAACAATAGGAGAATCAAAGGGGGAGACAGGGTTCTGGGCATACCTGGTATGCTGCTTTGTTTTAAATATACCTGAGTGGCGGCCGTGAATTTTGCTATCCCGGGGATTTTTCCGTCGAGTTGGCCTCCGAGGATCGTGTAGTTTTACTCCCTGGAGAGAGGATATCACGGGGCGAGAATCTCGCCTCCGAGGATCGTGGAGCGTTGCTCCCTAGAGGGAGGATATCGCAGGGCGAGAATCTCTCTGATCCGCAGACCTTCGGGTTTAGGCTCCAAGATGAGCCTTAATGGCACAGTTTATTACAGGAGGCCCCCAGCTTGGAGTGCCGAGTGAAGCTCTGTGGTCCGAGTTAGATACGGGTGTGTCATCTCGAATTTGTTCCATGGAAGAGGATGGTTCTGTGGTCTTAGAGATGTATGATAATATGAATTTGTTCTGTGGGAGCTTACGCGTTTTACGATTTTATTGCTCTCAGCTCGGGCTTATTACTTGGTTATTTTATTGCCCTCGGTTTTGTACCAAGCTTATGGGTTTTGTATTGGGCTTATGACTTGGTTATTTTATTGCTCTCGATTTTGGTTACCGGGCTAAAGTAATTTTTCTTTCCGCTAGTTGTTGTCAATGCTTGAGTGATCAGTTCGGGGGAATTATTTCTTTACTGCTTTTTCAGTGGTTTTTTTCTAATGCTTGACCATGAAAAGCATTGGGAATCCTTCTTCTTGGTATAAGTACTCCTCGACCTGCTCTTGTATCTCTATCAAACTCCGTGGAGGTGTTTTAGACAAATTCTTCACAAATGGGCTACCATTTTCGAGCCCATTCGTGAGGCCCATTAGTACTGCATGTGGTTGCAAATCTTCTACCTGGGCACATTCTTGGTAGAAGCGGTCCAGGTATTAGCGGAGCGACTCGTCTCCTCTTTGTATTACCCCTAAGAGGCTTACTATCGTCTTAGGTTTTGTCCTCCGTGTGGTAAAGTTAGCCAGAAAACGCTCTGCCAGATCGTCAAAGGATTGGATGCACTTGGGTGGGAGTGCATTAAACCACACTAAAGCTCCTTTCCTCAGAGTGACCGGGAACGATTTGCATTGGATGGCATCTGAGGCTCCGTCCAACACCATCCTATGACCAAAAGCATCTAATGATGCTGAGGGTCTGTGGTTCGATCATACAGTTCCATGTCTGTGGGAGGACGAAAATCGTGTGCGGGCATGGTGTTGAGAATTTCATTTGCGAAAGGTTGGTTCTCCTTCCCTTTCACCTTCCTCACCCTGGTGCGTACTTTTTTAGCATTGTGGCTGTTTACTTCCGCATACACCTTGTACACAGGTTCTTGTGGCCCTTAGTTTGTCAATGATTGACTTTGGTCATCACTGTGGTTAAGACTGTCGATGTAGCGTTCCCTTTCCTGAGCCTCTTGTATGATCTGTTTTTGTTTTGCCTTCACGTCCTTCTTGGCTTTCTCAGCCGCAGCGCAAATTTCTCTTAACTTCTTCTTCTCCTCTTCTATCTGTGTTAGTTGTAATAGAGCTGCTTCTAATCGTGCGATCTTCTCTGCTTGGGTCACTACAAGAAAATAGCTCATTACCGTCGACATTACCGTCGGTTTTACCGTCGGATTTTTATGTTACCGTCGGCATTACCGTCGGACGCGAACACACGGTAAAGTGGTCGATGGTAATCATTTTACCGTCGGAAAATGAAACCGACGGTAATTACCGTCGGTATAAACCGACGTAAACCGGTTCATATTTGAGTACATTTGAACCGGTTTACCGTCGGTTCTAGGCGACGGTAATATAATAATATTTTATTCGTGTTCATTACCGTGGGATATATCCGACGGTAATAATTAAATATTTTTAAAAAATAAAATTGTTTATAATTTTGTATTATTTGTTTTAATAAATGACTATAATCATATCAATCAAAAATTTCATTTAATTTTTGTAATTTATAAATATATTAAAATTTATATTTAATAACTAATTAAATATTTATATGTTATGTGGTGGACAACATATATTCCGTTTTTGATAGAATTTAAAGATGGATGGTGCACATGTGAAAAATATAGTTTCTTAGGTAAAAGACAAATAAGTAATAGGGGACAGATATCTCACTAGTGACTCAAATTCGGGCTTCTGCAACAATAGTTTCTCAAATAAACCTACACACTCCTCCTATATTGTAACACTCTAGCTAGCTAGCTTACGCTTAAGTCATAAACCATGCTTCACTAGGTTGTTATCTACTTGGTTGGAATGCTTATAGTCCTTTGCCCCTTCAACCCAGCACATGCAATATTAATACAAACAGCATTTTAACCTACTATGCTTACATACCCGAATTAGCTAGGTGAATGTTTCACATGCACACAATTCCAGCGAGATA
This sequence comes from Nissolia schottii, assembly GCA_003254905.1. NCBI lineage: Eukaryota > Viridiplantae > Streptophyta > Magnoliopsida > Fabales > Fabaceae > Nissolia > Nissolia schottii. The sequence continues at coordinate 393,268 of QANU01052615.1, forward strand.
ATTTATACTCAAGTTATCTTCATCAATTTCTCCTTCGAATCAGCCATACACACACATCACCAACACAAACCTATTGTTGTCGCGATTATAAAATTAAAACACCCTAAACGGTGCTAAGGTCCAGATTACATTCTATCCGAACATTCTCTTTTTCAGGACATCACATACATTTTATCCGAACAGCACTCCTATATGTACTAGCACACACAACACCTTAACAAGCTATATTTCCATATACCAATTTATTTAAATGAGCAAAATAGCATATTAGAATCCCATACTCCAAATTAATTAGGCAATTTACATAACGCATACAATTATCCTAACAGCTTTCTATCATGTTGCATTTTCACATATCACTCTAGCTAGATAATTAAAGAACACCTGCAACAGCTCCAAATACCATTATAACATATTTTAGCCATACTTAATTTAGCTAGATGATTAAAGAACACATGCAGCAGCTCCAATTAGCATTATAACATAATTTAGTCACGTTTCATTTGGCTAGAACTTTATCTACTCATGCAACAGCCACAAATACCAATTTAGTTTGAATTATGCGAAATCTTCTCATGAGCACAAAATTCCATTTAATAGCAAACAACACTTAAATCATTCTAACATTTTCTTACTTCAAAAACAGCAGAAGCACTAAAATTCTCTAAATTTTCTCATGAGCACAAAATTCCAATTAATAGTAAACAACACTTTACTATAATTTATTTTGAATCACATAATCATAATTCATTTTGAATAACATTTTCTCATAATTTAATTTAAATGATCATAACAACACTTTACTATAATTTATTTTGAATCACATAATCATAATTCATTTTCTTAGCTTGACAATTTTATAGTTGCACCTACAGCCCACCCAACAACCTTAGAAGGTAGTTATATTACATTTTGCATAATTCAGATCCTTTCTAAATTTTTCCACTCTCAGCCGAACACACTAACACTGGACTCATACCACCTGTTTCCAATTTACAAGATCTTATGAAACATATTTAACATACAACAACATATAGGATATGGATTTGGTAACAAGTTCCCTTATCTGAAATTTTTCAAGCATACATTTGAACGGCCAATCCATACTAAGCCCTTATCACATCACCTAAATTATAAAATTTTCTTGTTATGCATTTATCAATTAATAGCACTTAGAACCCGATTCTATTTACCCTCCTTATAGCTAGAAATGGAAAAATAATATAAAAATCAATCACACTTCATCTAGACCAACACATATTTATTACAATTCATAGTTTGTCAGTTACTCAAGATGCCTAAAATGTATAGGGGAAGTAGCACCAGTATGATTTAGTTGCAATATAGCTTAGGTTCACACAAATTTAAAAGTTGTTAAAACTTAAAAGTCTGGTGTTTGTTAACATTTAACTATATTCTGTTCTGTTAATAAAACTAGCATCAACATCTTTACTTTTAGAACAAAGGAAGATTTAGATCAAATTAAGTAAATACAACACAATGAGTGACCCTCTAAGTTCAAGTACAATTCCAATTACAACGGTAAAGTGGTCGACGCCCTCAAAATATTCTGGCTTTATCACTCCTCGGTTCTCATAATATCTATCGTACATCCAAAATATTACCGCGGGAATCATTTTTTCCAGAAATCCTATGTGCATGTTACACAAATTATGGACATGAACTTAATAATTTTAATGACTTAACTGAATGCATTACGAATTAATTCCACACAAATATTTGTCAAACCGTTCTACAACATAGGCCCTCCAATCTCCGCAAACAACACATAATCACCGTTGCCAGCACATCAATTCAAACAATGTCGGAAAGTAACGCTAAGCGTTCCTTCCCCCAGTCCAGCCATACAACTCCAATCCTACAAATCTATCCTAATAAAATAAGTCTCTATCCTAGTACCAATAAAGTTTAAGACATACCTAATTGCCGTTGATAATTGTTTGATCAATCCTTGACACAATCCTTAACTCCTTAGATCCTCAGCTCATTACAAATTAAGTGGTGGTGACACATCCTTAGCATAAGTCATGGCAACCAAAAGAAATGAAATGTTAAATAAACATAGACAATGTTATGAAATTAACATATATTTTGTGGGGTGCAAAGGAAAGAACAGAAGCAAGGAATATGTGGCTTTAGTGGTGGCGGCGCGGTGGTGTGAAAAAAAGAAAACAATAGCTACCCACAATGCAAGACAACATACCTGTAGCACGGTGGTGGAGCGGTGGTGGCACGGTGGTGGCGCGGTGGTGGCATGGTGGTGTTATGGTGGTGAGTGGGGAAGGAGAGAAAGGAAGAGAAAGGAGAAAGAAGGAGAAAGAAGTTGCAGTAATGAGAAGAAGAGAAAGGAAATTCGCTTAAGTATTTTTCTGAAAGATTACCGTCGGATTTATCCGACGGTAACCAGTGAATTCTAACGGTAATAAAATAAAATAAAATGCATCGTTTTATTAAACACATTACCGTCGGTACTTACCGACGGTAATGCAACACCAACGGTAACCCAATTACATGGCGCCAACATTTTGGAGCCAAAATGAAAAATTTTAAATAAAATTTTTACCGTCAGAAATATCCGACGGTAAAGGCGGCTATTACCCACGGTAATGGACATATTGCTTGTTTTTTTTCCGCGAACCGATTACCGTCGGTAAAGTAGTAAATGCCGACGGTAATACCGTCGGAAAATAACCGACGGTAATGTTGGGAGGGTAATAGTCATATTTCTAGTAGTGGGTCCAGACAACATCAGAAAGGTCTGGGGGAGGGGGCAGATCACTGTCGATAGGTGGATCTTGCGGTTGGCTGATTAGTGGGGTGGGATTTGTTCAGGGGGAGGTGGGGGTGCTATTGGCTCGGGAGAAGGTGGAGGTAGTTGGGAATGTGAAGCATGGATTCCTATGTATATTGATCTGCGGGTCTCCCTGGATGTTGCAGCACAGGATGTTTTTCTGGTGTGTTTGGGTGGCATGGTGGCAGAGATTCTTCAGAGTCCAAAAAAGGTGTGAGATGCCGTAAAAAGTCCTCACAGATGGTGTCAATGTACCGAAAGGATACAATTTGGATCCTGGAGCTCCTATACTGGTTCGGGGTCGCCAGCACGGGTACCTGCAAGGACTCTGACGCTCAAGTTAGTGAAGGTTTGAAGCAATAGGGGAATCAAAGGGGGAGATGGGTTCTGGGCGTACATGATGTGCTGCTTAGGTTTAAATACCTGAGTAGTGGTCGTGAATTCCGATATCTCGAGGATCTTTCCATTGAGTTGGCCTCTGAGAATCGTGGAGCTTTACTCCTTGGAGGAAGGATATCACAGGGCGAGAATCTTGCCTCCGAGGATCGTGGAGCGTTGCTCCCTAGAGGGAGGATATGACTGGGTGAGAATCTCTCCTCCGAAGATCGTGGAGCGTTGCTCCTTAGAGGGAGAATCTCACGGGACGAGAATGTGTCTGATCATTGGCGAGGTGATAACTTGGTCGGGTTGAACCGCTGACCTTCGAGTTTAGGTTCCAAGATGAGCCTTAATGACCTAGTCTACAACACAAGTGAATAATGATATACTATGGCTAATTAAGTTCTTAGTTTAGCTTTGTACGTACGTCCTTGTTTTGTTTAGCTAATTAAATAATTAAAGGGAAACATAATTGGTGTCATATTATTATTATATAATACCAGTGTTTGTCACCGTGTTTTTATTTTCTTTGTTACATTCCATCATGTTCTATAAAGTCAAAAGTGATTATTTCACCTTTTAATTTCTTTTTCCTTTCTTCTGTCGGGGAATGTCGTCACTGTACAAGCTACTTGCTGCCAAAGTCTTTGGACAAGTAACTTTTTCCTAAGAATTAAAGTAAATTAAAGAAGGAAAAAAAACAAAGTAAATGTTATGTACTGTTTTTGACAGGAGAAAATAATTCGGAGTCAAATATTTTTTGGTAATTAACACATTATAGTTACCGTTTCCCTTTTACAAAAAGAATAGCTCATACTACAAAAAACTAGCTATATACGTTTTACTCCATTTATTGTTTAATAAGTGTTATTTATCTTTTAGTTCCATATACCATCTGTACCAAATAATATACCATATGACATTTTATAATTCTAAAAAATAATTATATTAGTTTTGCCTTAATTTCTTAGACTATTTAGTTTTGTAGCTTTTACATCTTTTACTATTTATCCATGTAAGGTTTAATCTCTTATTGCCTCTTTTTTATAACTTTCCTTTTTTTTTAGGTTGTCTACTTAAGCGATACCAAGTCGCTTACCACTTGGACCAACCTCGTTTGTTTTACTTTTTCTTTTTTAACTAATTTAATTCAATCAAAAGATAAATTATTAAATTTACTTTCTCACTTTGAGTATTGCTTTCTTAAATGATACTTATGAATGGAGAAAGTAACCTATATAGCATGCTGAAATAATAGATCCAATCCAAGTAAAGGAAAAGAAAAAATACTAATTAATCAATGAGTTGTTATCAACTTTTTATTTTAATTTATTTTGATCATCAATTCTATAAGTAGTTATCTAAAGTTAATTTCTTAATATACCACTTGAATTAATGTTCATGTATTGCCTGTCATCCTTACCTATACTAACGAAGGTGTGTTGAGTATCTTTATGCCACTTGTTCGTACATTTCTTAATATCACTTCCTTTTTAACGAATGATATTTTAAAGTCATTAGTTTTTTTTTTGTTGGGGTACATTCCTGGCGTTAGCGTTTGTCTTAACATGCAGATAATTTAATCTTTTATTGAATCGACAACAACCCTTCTTTTTCTCCCTTTGAAAGTTTGAGTATGTTGAGGTTAGCGTTTTCATTAATTTAAAAGCACATGTTTGTTCATGTTTAGTACAGAAAAAGCAAGACCCAAATGAGTTCGTAGAAAAGGATTGATAACGGTGTAAAACAAAATGAAATCTAACATTATTACATTAACGAAAGCTTTTTTATAAGATGAAAAATATTGAAAGTGACGAAAGGAAATAGTGTGGGCCACAGGATGATGTCTTTTGGGTCTTAGTAAGGGAGCTGGAGAGAAAATGGGCTGTGTTCTGAGCCCAAGCTTTATTCCTGGGTTTGGGCCACGTAAAATCTTTAAACGCAAGTGGCCCCCTTCCAAATTCCTTTGATTTGCATACAGGCATGGCTATTTTTTTCCTGGGTTGAGATCACATGGATGCTTTCCCCAAAGTCAATCATGTAGAATATCGTGGACGACATTCATGCGATGCACATAGGCATGACCAAAAAAATAAAGCACCAAATTGATAAATGATAGTAATTTGAGACGTAAAATATCAAATTGATAAATAACTTAGAAACTAATTTAATAAATCAGATAAATTGATAAATAATTTAGGGTTTAGGAGACTAAATTAATCAATCAAATAAAAGTAAAAGAGAAAAAGTAATCTAACCAAATTTTTTTATATAAATTATACATATATTTCTCTTAAATTCCTTCATTATTGAAAGTTTAAGAAGTAGCAATTGAAGTTTGGTCTAACAATAAAAAGTTAATCCACCACAACACGGTGAACTGTAGTTTGAGTCTCGATTGGAAAGGAGTGGTAATGAATGATATTGTAGTGGTTCGAATCTCATTGGAGGGAGTCTCTTACATTTAAGTGTCCCATAATACTTGAATATAATGTAACAAACCTAAGTTGGATAAAAGCTCAAAAAAATACAATTAGTTGTGTCAAGCTTGATTATAATTCTCATGACCGTGTAGGTGGAGTAGCAACCTGGTGACATAGTAGAAACGGTGGCAAAGGTCGCTAGACAATCAAAATAGAGGGGTTAAGGGAGAGAGAAACAAGGGGACTGAGATAATGAAAAAGGATAGTGACGATAATGTCCTTAATATTATAAAAATGCGTTTACCCGCATTTGTGAAGTGTGACTAAATATAGATGAACTAAGTTGGCGTGAGTTTGAAATTGGTAGGAACCAAATTGAACCTTTATTCAATTTATCTTAATGCAAAGTGCAAAGATACTTCAATTTTTTCCATATATTTTTAATTGAGTGAATACTTAATTTAGTCCTTAAAATTATAAGAGAAAATCATTTTAGTACCTGAAATTTAAAAATAGTTAATTTAATTTATAAAATTGTAAGTGTGGGCCATTGACCCTAAAATTAAAAAAAAATGGTCTATTTAATCTTTCGATCAATTTTAAAATTTTAGAGACTAAATTGAGTATTAACTCATTTTTTTAAATCATTTCCAAAAGGCTCAACTTGGTCGGAGCGAAGTCCAAATTAAGCTTCCTCTTTCATTAAGCTCAATGGCCTTAACTGCATTTCCCTCTAGTGCAAAAGTTTTTACCATTAACTCAGTACACGTGTCTAACAAAGTAGGTACTTATAATGCTGTCCAAAAGTAAATGTAAACTCAAGCAAACCCTGCAATGCTATGCTTAAGTCTTACAAATTTGGAGTTACTAAACAATTCTAGCTATCAAAGTTCTGTTAAAAACATAAAATAAAAGGCAAACAGGTAGTTTTATTTATTTATTTTTATTTGTGAGAAGCAAATACCAATGGTTGAGCATGGGAAACACTTTTTGGATGAGTAATGACATTTGTATTCGTTTATCTTGAGATAATGTGTCGATTCAACACTAATTCTTCGTTAAATGAGATCTCAGAATATTATTAAAATTTTATTTAATGATAAATAAGTGATTAGTTGATACGGTGTCCCAAGAAACACAAATCACTGATGAAGTCCGATAAAATTGCACGTTCAAACAGTTCCAATGACGTGCAATCATCGGCTTCTAAGACACAGACAGATGCCGGAATCTCAGGCAGCGAGCGCAGCCTCCCGCATTTGATGCTCTCTGGCAAGCACGTGACGCTAGTTTTCCCGAGTGATAGCCACGATGACAACGATAAGTTGCTGATATTCTCGGGGACTTCATTCAGCTCGCTACATTCTTCCAAGTGTACTTCTCTTGAAGACCGTAATCCGTCAAATAAGATGTGTAGGTTTGACGTGTCCAGCTGTTTGCACTCACCAACATCAAGTGTGTCCAGAAATTGCAGCTTAGATTATGTTGTCTGGTAGATGCTTCGGACTCTTGCATCCTTTCAGGCACAAGTGTTTAAGCTTGCTACAACACATTACTGATGAGGGCAATGCCTCGAGCATTTCAATTCCAAATCAGTCAAAATGTACTCATTCGGGTTAATTAGAGCATCCAAAACAGAGCAAAAATTTAGAAGAGTGCTCTTAGTTAAAGAGTAGATAATAAAATAAAAGGAAAAACTTAGATCAAGTTATTTGTATCTATTTTTTCAGTGTTCACATAAGTCATTTAATAAAAAAAAATAGAAAGTCATTAATTGATCATTAAATATTTTAAATGTTATTTTAAATTGTTCTTTTATCTAAATTATTCACATTAATTCTTTTATTTAAATTGTTTAGAGACTAATAAAGATAACATTTAAAATATTTGAATGGTGAATTGAGGACGTCTAGGAATTAATTCAATGGGAGACTTTTTTTAATTAAGGGATCAATGTATACAAGTTTACGGTATCATTACCTGAAATTTTCTCCAGTCTTGCACAATGACTAAGGTCCACCTCGACAAGTTTTTGAAGATAGAAAATAGATGGATGAATATAAAGAAAATTTGCACAGCCATAGAGAAATACTTGTTCAAGACTTGAGGCTTTAGAGAAATCTGGAAGCTCTATCAATTGGTTGCATCGACGAAGGTTAACACTTTTCAGATTTGTGCGATTCTGTATCAATTGAAAGAGAGAGAATATATGTAATCATTGAAGTTTACATACCATTTAAAATGAAAATATTGAAAAAACACCGTCATGGAACCATGTTTATAGGCATTCTCGAATAGAAGTTTATAGGCTTATTTGGTAGTGATACTCGTTAGATATATATTTGGATTACTACCTGATACTTCATCTCTTTTTTTTTTTTTTTTTGGGTTACCCTGGCAAATCCTGGACCAATTTATGCATCTCATCGTGTGAGTTCGAGATATAACTTCACATATCAATTCGAGAATTTATGTTACAACTTAAATTTGAATTTAAGATACACATCAGGATTCTAAGATGACAATAAAGTTATTCGGGTTGCGATGAAGTCTCAACCCAATTAAGGTTAAGATTCTAAAACCGCTCACAAATTAATAAATACTTCACTGTATAACCGATACAGAAAATATAACGTACATAGCCTTCCAAAAGAGGTTAGGCATTAATATGTTGTTGCCATCTGCATTATTACTGCGCTTGAACTTCTAATTTGGTGGAAATCCATGCTTATAGTAACAAGTTTCCACAGTATGACCTGTGTTCTTGCAGAAGGTACAGAATCCACTAGTGCTAGCAGTGCCACTGGTTGTTTTTCCTTTAGATCTCTGGCTAGATCCTCCATAATTTGCAGCATTTATGATAGATTCAGTAGCAATTTCTGCACCATTCTCACTTTCTTGCTGTATCACCATAGTGAAAATCCTATTCAAAGGAGGTAAGCTCTTTTTGAGCAAAATCTGAGTTCTAACAGTTGAATATCTATCATCTAGTCCAGACAGGAATCTTAATGCATAATCTTGTTCTCTAAACAATTTTGCATTTCTGCTAGCAGCACATGAACACTGAACAACACATACACAATCCCAAATTGGTCTGAAATTCTCCAATTCTTCCCAAAGAGACTTAAGTTCAGTGTAGTACTCAGTTACAGAATAATTACCTTGCTTTAATGTGTACAAATCCTGCTGAATCTTCACTATTCTTGTTGAAGTTGATGCAATTTTCTAGAATCTTCTACTAATGTCTACATAATCATATAGTGTAGAAACATCTAGATAATGAATTGTAAATGTATTTAGAAGTAGAAGTATCTAGAATGTAATGGAGATATCTAATAAGGTAGAGAAGTCTAGAATGTAAGAGAAATACATAATGATGTAGAATATTCTGGAACCACCCTCAAGCACCTATAAATAGGCAAACTTGGGAGCATATGTCATCAAGTCATTTGTATGATTTTTGTGAGCAATACAATCTATTCCTTTGCTCCAAACATCACATTACTAACTACTATCTTCCAACTATCAACTAAAGCCTTCTCAACTATCCAACTATTTTCTGAACTAACATCACTACTAAAATACTATCAATTCTCATGTCAGCTTGTGCAAACCGATCCTTCAGATCTTGCTAAGACTTTGCTGCATCATCAATTGAATCAATGCCTTCCGCAATTGCTGGTGAAATTGAATGCATAATCCACTGATGAATCAGATTGTTGCAACGTTCCCATGCTCCAAACAAAGGATGAAATTCATCTGGCTTTGGGATGGATCCATCAAGGAACTTCATTTTGTTCTTTGAAATCAAAGTAGATCGTGCCCAAACATGGTAATTTGAACTTGTTAGCACTGAAGAAACCATGGAGAGCGACGGATTTTCATTTGCATGAACATAATAGGGGCTAGCTAGACTGAGACTTGGATCTGCCATGTTCGTGTTGTCATCATTGTGTGAGATTGAAGCAAAGCGATTCACATTGCTACCTCCTCCTCTTGCCATTGTTGGTTTGCGCAGCAGAGCTCTAAGCTCAGGTTAGAGCTCTGATACCATCAAGAGAAAATGGACATGATAACTGAGCTTCAGCTCTTGTCATTGAATCAAATGAAAATCATATTGAAGTTGCTAGAGCCATCTGCTATTTATACAAGCAGCTACCTGAGCTGTATGATGTGCAATGCATAGCACTTGCATTGAATCACAATCTCTAACCAATCAACAAAGTAACTACCACTCTAACAAACTCCAAATTGCTTATAACTAACTAACAGAATCAGTTATTTATGAAAGCAGAGAAGCATCAGTAGCAACAGTAGCAGCAGCAACTGGCTTGCTTGCTTTGCTTGCTGATTTATTCCTAACTTCCTCTATTAAAAGGAGCCCAAAACTTTCAAAGCTAATGGATTGCCTTTAGCATATTTGACCACTTCCATCAACATATGGTCATGCCAATTCATCTTTCTGTACTTTTCATCGAAGGCATGCAAATTTAGAAGCTGCAGAGCATCATCAAATCCTAATGCCTTAACTTCATATATATATATATATATATATATATATATATATAGTTGGCTTCTTTACAAATCTCATGTTTATCTCTAGTTGTGACCATGACTATGCTGCCTGGACCCAACCAATCATGTCCTCCAGCTAAGTTTTTAATTTGATATGAATTGTTGACGTCATCAAGAACAACAAGAATCCTTTTGCGATGAAGCCCCTCAGAACATGAGTTGGTACTCCAATAGGATCAACAATGTTTAGATCTTTATCCTCTAATAATATGGAAAGAAGTTTGTCTCTTAACTCAATTATTCCATACTCTTCTGATTGTTCTCTAACATTTGACAGAAAACAGCAACCTTCAAATTCAGAACACAATTTGTTAAATAATGCGCCGGCAATAGTTGTCTATCCAATACCACCCATCCCCCAAATTCCTATAGCACCAACAAGTCCTTTTAAATCAACTTGGTGCATCTGATTCAACCTAATCAACACACGCTGGACAACAATAAGTTCAGCTTCAGTTCTGTAACGAACAAAAGGAATCTAACTACGATATTGAATTTCATCCATGGAGATTGAGAAATTTTTCCATACAACATAGAATATCAATCTTTAGTTGTCATTTCAACAATGATTGACCATTACTTTTAGAATTAAATTTTCCTAACTCAACCCTAAAAGATAGTTCAATAGAGAAGATTGTCTTAAACTTATAAAGACAGTGTGAGTTGGCAGGACTTAGTATTTGCTTAACCAATTGCTCGAGTAGAGAGGATTGTCTTAAACTTTTAAATGTTATTGAGATATTATTTCTAAGTAATGTGGTATAAGGGCAAGAGAATTTGAATCACCTATCTCAACTCCAAAAATTAGCTTTGGAGGAGGATTGCCTTTGGACATACAAAGGCTATATAGACATTATCTCAAAGTAGTGGGAAACTTAATACACCCCCATACATCTAGGACTAAACGATTGGACATTTGCTTAACCTAGCTCTGACACCATAGTAGAGAATTGAATTAACCTAACTCAATCCCAAAAGATAGCTCAAAAAGAAATGATTGTCTTGACTTATAAAGACTATCTAGGTCTTATACCACTATGAAGCAACGTGGAACTGAATAATTACTTCAATTCTATGTGCCATCCCATTAATAGATGATGTTGGAAATTAACCTCTAACTAGTAACAAGTATATTCATGGATTTTGGTTTACGGACTGAGGCATATATATAAGCTATTATACTCAAGTCTCAATCTGTAATGCAACAATGAGTCATTGCTTGCACTTTTTCATGTTATAATAAGCACGAACTAACGAGTAAACTAGTTTATTTATTCAACAAATTAAATAGCAAGCATAGTGATAGTAAAAAATGCAGGAAAAATATGGTCAAAATACAAAGTCCAGATAGTAAAAAAAAGTTACACTAACCCAAAATTTATGGAATGAAATCCTGATAAATTGCCAACTCTCTTCAAAGCAGCTCTCCATTTCTCTAAATTCATTATGATGTCCATAGGCAATTTTTCATGTAGAGCAAATGCTTTTTCGTAGCATCCCTTTTGATGTCGCACATCTGATGGATCTATACTGTAGAAATAGTTATGAGAATCTTTGATATGCAGTAGCCGTAGACATGGTTATCAGATACGATTCATGATTCGAATCTCACGATTTGATTCGATTTTGCATGCTAACGATTCATATCATGCATTGAATCGTAAGTAACTCTAAATCTTACGATACATGTACCGATTCAGTGTGATGTGAAACGATTCAATGATTCATTTCTTTTTTTTTTTTTTCATTTTTTCGCCCATTCTCATAAAAAAAAAATTAAAGAGTTAAATAAGCTTAAATTGTTAAATGAAATAAATTAAAGAGATGTAACCAAACATGTCATTTAAAACTATTTCATTACCTAATTTTTATTATTTTAAAATAGAGATTTCATATTTTCGCTATCTCACTCATTTCAATGTTTCATAGGCCTGCGGCTTCTATGAGCTTCTCACCGCACACAAATTACTATTAGTAATGGGCTGTGTCCTGAGCCCAAGCTGTCTTCCTGGGTTTGGGCCAAGTAAAAATCGTTAAACCCATGTGGCAAAATGTGGGACGTCCCCTTCCCGGGGATGCATGTAATTACGAAAACAATCTTGTTCAAGCTCAGTAAAACTTCTTAAGCAACAATTTTGTTAAGCATATAGGCATGGCTATTTCATACACGAATTACTGAATTAATAATAATAATAATAATAAACAAATATAAAATATTTAATTGATAATGATTTGAGATGGCAAAGACCAAATTGATAAATAACTTAAGAGACTAAATTAATAAATCAAATAAAATTGATAAATAACTCGAGAAATTAAATTAATAAATCAAATAAAAATAAAAAAAGTCAAAGACAAAGTAATTAAATCAGTTTTTGTTGTATTATCTGTACAAAAGGTTTTTCTTAAATTCCTTAATTTATTACTTAATTAATTAGCATAAAAAATTCCTTAATTAATTGACAGTTAAAAGCTACTGACTGAAATTTGATTTAATGATAAGAAAATAGTCTATCATAATGGAACAAACTTTGGTTCGAATCCCAATTGGGGTAATCTCTCGCATTCGAGTGTCCTCCAATTTGAACATGATGACTTCTTGAAGTTAAAAGACGGGGAAACAAAAACAACACCCCAAGGCGCCGAGCCATTGACATTGACAAGGACACCATCCCTCACCCTCAAAACAAAGATAAACCTTATCAAACCCATTATCCAAATGTTAGGCAAACGCACACAATGCTTGAACCAACATAGCCATTGCTAAACCTTTCCCCCATCGATGAAACCAAACAACGCAAAATAGCTTCACAATAAAGAAAACCTCAAAATTTCCAGAACCGAAAACACAGCATCCTTAAAAAGATTTGAACCATTGATGCTTTTGTGTGCTGCCAATTCTTCACACCAGCCATGGTCCTCAACCATTCCCACACTCACCTTGCTCCCAAAATGCACCACCTTACAACACGTGAAGCTACTCCATGCACGCATCACAACAACGGGTCTCATAAAAAACGCTCTCTTCACAACAAAACTCGTTCTCACCTTCATTTCTTCACCACACAAGCCCCTCGTTGAGTTCGCACGCTACGTATTCTTTGAGCACTACGCACCCAAAGGTGAATTCTGTGATGACCCTTTTCCCTGGAACGCTGTGATAAGGTCTTACTCTCATGGCGGGTGTGACCCAAGAGGTGCTCTGTTTGTGCTCTGCTTCATGCTTGAAAATGGGGTCAATTTGGATAAGTACACTTTTTCACTAGTTTTGAAGGCCTGTTCTCAATTGGGTTTGTTGAAGGAAGCGATGCAGGTTCATGGATTGCTGTCAAAAACGAATCTTGGGTCTGATTTGTTCTTGCAGAATTGCTTGGTTGGGTTGTATGTGAGATGCGGGTGTGTTGAGCTTGCAGAGCAAGTGTTTGATAGAATGCCTGAACGGGATACTGTTTCTTATAACTCTATGATTGATGGGTATGTGAAGTGTGGTGTGGTTGAGAGGGCACGTGAGTTGTTTGATGGCATGCCGTTGGAGGAGAGGAACTTGATTACTTGGAATTCGATGATCGGAGGGTATGTGAGGTTTGAAGAAGGGTTGGTTCTTGCTTGGAGCTTGTTTGATGAGATGCCTGAGAGGGACTTGGTTTCTTGGAACACGATGATTGGCGGGTGTGCGAAGCATGGGAGGATGGAGGATGCTCAGGCATTACTTGACGAGATGCCGGAGAGGGATTCGGTTAGTTGGGCTACTATGATCGATGGTTATGCGAAATCGGGTGATGTTGTTGCCGCGAGGAGTTTGTTCGATGAGATGCCGAGGAGGGATGTCATTTCTTGTAACACCATGATGGCTGGCTATGTTCAGAATGGTTATTGCATTGAGGCTTTTAAGCTGTTTCATGATATGAGAAAGGCGACAAACATGTCTCCTGATGATACCACATTGTTGATTGTTCTTACAGCAGTTGCTCGGTTGGGACATGTTGAAGTTGGAATCGCGATACATCAATATGTAATGGACAATGGTTACTTGTTAAGCGGTAAGCTTGGCGTTGCTTTAATTGACATGTATTCCAAGTGTGGTAGCATAGAGAATGCTATCTCAGTGTTCGAGAATATCGAACACAAATGTGTCGATCACTGGAATGCTGTGATCGGCGGCCTGGCTATTCATGGGATGGGCAACACGGCTTTCGAGCTTCTCATGGAGATGGAAAGGTGTTCGATTATACCGGATGACATCACATTCATTGGGGTGTTGAGTGCTTGTGGCCATGCCGGCATGTTGAAGGAAGGACTGATATGTTTCGAGATCATGCAAAGAGTGTACAAGCTTGAACCCAAGGTGCAGCACTATGGATGCATGGTGGACATGCTTAGCCGTGGAGGGCATGTTGAAGAAGCCATGAAACTCATTGAGGAGATGCCAATTGAACCAAATGATGTGATTTGGAAGACTTTGATTAGTGCTTGCCAAATTCATCAGAACTTCTCTTTAGGAGAACCTTTAGCTAAGCAATTGATTCAGCTAAGTTCATGTAGTACAAGTTACTATGTGCTTTTGTCTAATATCTATGCCAGTTTGGGCATGTGGGACAATGTTAAAAGGGTTAGGACAGAGATGAAAGAAAGGAACTTGAAGAAAGTTCCTGGTTGTAGCTGGATTGAACTAGGGGGAATTGTTCACCAGTTCTCTGTACAAGATAGGACACACCCTCAGGTTAATGAGATTTANATGTGATGGAAAGGTGATTTCGCATCTTGTTCTTGAAAGTACTTGCTTCTAAACGATTCATTCTGCAGCTGCTTTCTGTTAATCTGACTAATATTTCTCGACGATTGAACAGTATTTTTGCTCTGAAATTTTGTTGCTTGAATATGTAGTTTCTTGTTTAATATTCTCAATTTATTTGGACTACGGGTTCATGCTTCAATCATGGGATTGTTTTTGTTGCAAACTTTTGAGAAGCATTGCTGCATTTCACATTCTCTTACTTTTAGCTATTGCATTTAACTTCCTCTTGTTCTTGTTTTCGTATACTTACTTTGATTATCTACTTTTGCAGCGAATCAACAACTGCCAGTACTCTTGTGGCTTAGATGTTCAGTGATATGTTCAGCTTCTACCTTTGGTGTACTTTTTTTTGATAAGCAAACTAAGTTCGTTGGTCCTTGTTACATGTCTTCAAATTTTGGAACACATTAAAAATTCATGATAGAACCTTTTTTCGAGTGTTAGTTTTGATGGTGGATTTTGTTCCTATTAATATGTACTTCCGTTTATTTTTTTAACTCTATTATTTTTAACTGTGTTATTTTGGCAGTATTATTATTATTATATTGCCCTGAAGTTATGAGTTCAAAAATACTTCCATCACCGTTACCACGATTAGGATAATTTGGCATGAAGGAGTTGTTATGTTTGGAGGCCTCCTTAGGTTGATAGTTGTCACGTTTGGTCACGATAAGAAAAGAGAGATAGATAGACAAACTTTTGAAAATTATATCCTTTTCATTATGATAAGAAGTTATATTTATCATCTTATTATTTATTTAGAGTCAATAACTATGTTAACATTAAATAGTCAAGTAAATGAATAGTGAGGCGAATGGACGTAATTCACTCTNTTTTTCCTTTTTGTTTTTTCGTCTAACGCTATTGTTGTTGTGTTCGTTCAATGCGTTTCCAGTAAGGGTATTTCCGCTTCAGCTCTTCCCTACAAGAGGA
Organism: Nissolia schottii; assembly: GCA_003254905.1. NCBI lineage: Eukaryota > Viridiplantae > Streptophyta > Magnoliopsida > Fabales > Fabaceae > Nissolia > Nissolia schottii. Next base: position 409,184 of record QANU01052615.1, read on the forward strand.
CCCCACCCAGCTGGCTCAAGATCTCTTCTCAAGATGTGAGAAATTCTGAAACAAAACCCCCTTTTTTAAATTTTTGTTAGGGTTCTGTGTTTTGGTGATAGAAAATTGTGGATTTTTTAGGATGAAGTTTGTTTGTTTTATATTGTGGTTATATCTGTTTGTGTTTTTATTAGTGTTTAAACTTTTTGGGATGTGAGTTTCGTTGATGTGTGTTTAACTTTGATTAATTTTGTGTGTTTGCACATTAGTTGTATTTAATATGTACAGATTTTACAACTAGGCATGTAATGCTGTTCTTCTGTGTGTTGTCAAACCTTAAAATTAGGCGCGAATAACATGTCTTAGGTTTTGCAACATGTGTTGAAATGTGATGTTAGTATAACTTGGCTTTAAGCATTTTTTGAATGCACGTTGATGTTAACTTTGTAATATGCTCCTCATGCCCTTCGTAACTGATCATGTGTTTTGGTTATGTCTTTTTGGTTTTGGGGGTTGTATATTGTTATGTTAATGTTTGAAAAGCCAGGGTCTGAAGTGTGGGCATTTCTTGTTTGATGTTATGGATTATGCAGGTTGAAGAGAACATCTGCAAGTTTGCCAAGAAAGGTCTGACTCCTTCTCAAATCGGTGTTATTCTTCGTGACTCTCACGGAATCGCACAGGTGAAGAGTGTCACCGGAAATAAGATTTTGCGTATATTGAAGGCCCATGGTATGTTTTTCCCTCTTTTTGGCCGGTTTATATTGCTTAAATTTTATAATTTGCCAAGTAAAATGGGATTATCATGTGTTTCTTTCTTTCTCCTTTTTAGGGCTTGCTCCTGAAATACCTGAAGATCTGTATCACCTGATCAAGAAGGCCGTCTCAATTAGGAAGCACTTGGAGAGGAACAGGAAGGACAAGGATTCCAAGTTCAGGTTGATTTTGGTTGAGAGCAGGATCCACCGCCTTGCACGTTACTATAAGAAGACCAAGAAGCTTCCACCTGTATGGAAATAGTAAGTACTTTAGATCTATTCTCTACCGTGCACACTATATTACATATTTGAATTCCTATGTTTTTCATATCCTTAGCTTTTGGTTACTGATGTGGTTTTTGTATTAATGGTTCTTAAATATCTTTGAATGTTTTGATCATTCGTATTTTCTGTTATTGATCTTAATTTTTAACTGCATAACTGCAAAGTGTGGATCACAAATAATTTGTGCCAATTGTGATCTATATGGAGCATTACTTCAAAGAATGTAAACTGAATTTTTGTAATCTGAATGAAAAATATATTTTGAATACTAGGATTAGCTCAACAATGTGATGGAAAGGTGATTTCGCATCTTGTTCTTGAAAGTACTTGCTTCTAAACGATTCATTCTGCAGCTGCTTTCTGTTAATCTGACTAATATTTCTCGACGATTGAACAGTATTTTTGCTCTGAAATTTTGTTGCTTGAATATGTAGTTTCTTGTTTAATATTCTCAATTTATTTGGACTACGGGTTCATGCTTCAATCATGGGATTGTTTTTGTTGCAAACTTTTGAGAAGCATTGCTGCATTTCACATTCTCTTACTTTTAGCTATTGCATTTAACTTCCTCTTGTTCTTGTTTTCGTATACTTACTTTGATTATCTACTTTTGCAGCGAATCAACAACTGCCAGTACTCTTGTGGCTTAGATGTTCAGTGATATGTTCAGCTTCTACCTTTGGTGTACTTTTTTTTGATAAGCAAACTAAGTTCGTTGGTCCTTGTTACATGTCTTCAAATTTTGGAACACATTAAAAATTCATGATAGAACCTTTTTTCGAGTGTTAGTTTTGATGGTGGATTTTGTTCCTATTAATATGTACTTCCGTTTATTTTTTTAACTCTATTATTTTTAACTGTGTTATTTTGGCAGTATTATTATTATTATATTGCCCTGAAGTTATGAGTTCAAAAATACTTCCATCACCGTTACCACGATTAGGATAATTTGGCATGAAGGAGTTGTTATGTTTGGAGGCCTCCTTAGGTTGATAGTTGTCACGTTTGGTCACGATAAGAAAAGAGAGATAGATAGACAAACTTTTGAAAATTATATCCTTTTCATTATGATAAGAAGTTATATTTATCATCTTATTATTTATTTAGAGTCAATAACTATGTTAACATTAAATAGTCAAGTAAATGAATAGTGAGGCGAATGGACGTAATTCACTCTTTCATTTTAATGGATCTTGATCTCAGTTGAATTAAGCTTTATCAATTTTTAAGGTTTAATTTCTCCAAAGTTTGTCTCTCTCTTTTAATGTGTAAATGTGTTACCTGATCATTTTAAACATGAAAGGTAGTCTTATCCTTGTCCTTATGTGATAAGAATCTTTTGAAATAAAGAATATATGAACTTGGGCAGATGCTATAATCTTAATTGAAACAGTTTTAAAGTTCTCAAGAGTGAATTTTTCTCTAGATTTTATCAATATAAACTGTATGGGTTTGACCAAATAAATCAATGTTAGAGGGCTTCTCACTCACTCAATTTAGAATGAAACTTCTGTGAGAGGATTCACATGCCATGAAATGGATTAAGGTTTTCTAAACTGAATTTCTATCTAAAACAAGATTTCTCTATCATTACATCAATAGTGTAATTTGCAAAAGATTATGCGACGAATATGTTTGAGGCGTACTCTTGAGATGAATGGTTACGAACAAATTCTTAACAAAATAGGTGTTTCTTCGTTATATTTGAGGTTAATGAGGGTACTAGTACTTTTTATAATTTTTATAATTGAGTGACTCATAATTAATCATGAACTCAATACCTATTTATGATTTTTATGATAAAAAAATTAGAATAATATCAACCACTTATTGTTCTAAAGTATCGGCATCTTTAAAAATATTGAGGACTTTTATCATTCATTCTAATATTATCCGTATACTTTATGGTTATAACATTTTTCTTTGACAAAATTATTATTTTACATCCTTGTCTTTTATTTTATTTCATTTCATTATTTTCACACAAGCAATAGAAAATATTCTTCTTCTATTGATACACGGAGAACAAAAAAAAACTTGTACCAAGAGAGGTGACTATAATATTTTGAGATGAATTAGTTGAAAAAATTTCCCTCATTTTTTCCCTCGTGTAAACGCAAATACAAATCCACCCCAACTTTTTCTATTATTTTGTTTCTTCTAAATAAATTTCTTTCCGCTCCTTTTACTTTATTATTATTATTTTTTGTTTCAATTTCTGTGCGCATTTTCGTGTTGGGGGAGTGAGTGAGTGGGTAACTTGCACAGGCAAATGCTCTCGTAGGTGGTGGAATTTATCAAGAGCACATGAATGAAGCTCTTGAGCGCTTACAACGATTGAGAGTGCTATCTATTTAACATTAAATATTATGCTCCATCGACAATGTACGGTACATGCAACTGAAATCAGTGACGCACCCACCTTAGAGTCCTGTATCTTTTCCCACCACGGTCTTCATAAACGAAATCTAACTGGGGGAATATGCGGTGCAGCATCTCTTCCACTTGCTTGCAGTACCACAGCCTCCACCGCTTCCAAAGTATGAGGGGAAGTATAACCATTCCAATGCCAAAAGTGAAACCCAATTCAGCACTGATGAGATTCCAGTCAACTAAACTCTCTCCACCGGAACCTGAGTCGTCATCTTCTGGTTGCACCCCACCACCACTGCAGTTGGGGGTCAATGGAGGCCCGCATAACCCATCATTGCCTTTGAAGGATGATGCCGCAAAAGATTGAATCTGAGTACCTGTTGGGATCATTCCCACCAGATGGTTGAACGAGAGGTTCAAAACTGCAAGGAAATTTAGGCTTGCAAGCTGTGTTGGGATCTTTCCGCTCAGAGAGTTGTTTGACAAGTCTAAGGACTCAATGGACTTCAGATTTCCCAAAGATGTTGGTATGCTGCCCTGTAAAGCATTATGTGACAAGTTCAGAATGTACAATGCTTTCAGTTGCCCAATCTCTTGCGGTATTGGTCCTGTTATGTGGTTACCCGAGAAATCTATTGAAGTGAAGACAGTTAGTATCTTCTCTAACTCCACCTGGTTCCCTTTACTCATCAATGTCACTCTATCTTGGTATTTGATATTGTTGTACAGAGATACCTGAACGTGAAGATCATTTGGCTTCAGCATGTTATTTTGATCCACTTTCATTGCCTTCCACGTTTCAACAAACGAAGGTGGAATCCTCCCAATCAAGCTGTTAGAAGCAATGTCAATAATCTGAAGACTTGGCCATGCTGCTTCTGGTGTTGGGCACTCAATGGACCCATGCAGTTTGTTGGATCTTAGAATAAGAACACGTAAGGTGGATACACTCTTCAACCAGCAGGGGAACTCATCATCAATGCGGTTGTTCCCAAGGTCTAAAACTTCAAGTGAGGAGCAACTGGCCAGATATGTCGGCAGCTTCCCCTCTAGGAAGTTGCCATTGAGATCTAGAGTTCTTAGGCCACACGAACCGGTGATTGTGTCAATACTTCCGGTAAGCTTGTTTCCCCTAACATTTAGTACGCTCAGACTTCCATTCATTGCAATCAAGCATTTGGGAAGTTTTCCAGTCAGGGAGTTGTTTGCAAGGTTAAGAAAAAGAAGTCTTTGGGCATTGCACATTGATTCTGGTATACTGCTATTCAGTTTATTACTGGAAAAATCTATGTAATTCAGATGCCTCGGGTAAACTGGAAGTATCCTTTGGAGTTGGTTGGCGTGCAGGTCGAGGGAAGACACAGGGGAAGAATCTATATCCAGTGGTGCTTCTTCCCAATCTGTAAGATAGTTCAGGGACAGATTTAAGTAACTCTGGTTCCAAATCCACCGAGGTATATTTCCTCTCAAATGGTTCTTTGAGAGGTCAAGGTAACTTAATGTTTGGTTTTTCAAAAAATTGGGAAATGTTCTCAACCCGCATGAAGCCAAACTCAAGCTTCCTAAGGAAGGAAACCGAAAGGAAGAGTCCAAATTTGTGTCGTCAATGATGGATAGATTGTTGTATGACAGGTCAAGAATCTTGAGTCCAGTGAGTTTAGGCATAGACTTAGGAAGAGGCCCTTCTAAGAGATTGCTGCTCAAGTCAATCTCTTGTATTGCAGAGGAACCGTTTTCATAGTCATCAATTTGGCCACCAAACTGGTTTTCTTGAAGCCTAATAAGCTGAACTGATGGGAGCTCGAACATAGAAGAGGGGACCTTCCCACTGAAGTTATTATTCTGCAACCTGATGTCAGCTAGATTCAAGAGACCTTGGAAGTGAGTGGATGGTATTGAATTGTTGAAACCATTATCAGAGAGGTCTAAGTAGGTGAGGTTCTTGGACATGCTGAACGATGGGACTGGACCGGTGAAAGTGTTGGATGACAATCTCAGATAAGAAAGTTTGGTTAGTTTAGACATTGAACTTGGAAGAGTCCCATTAAACTGGCAACGAGAAAGATCTAAAGTGGACAAATGGCTCAAATAACTAATTGAAATAGGTAGCGGCCCGGAGAATTTTGTCCACTTGAGTATCACGGTTTGGAGTGATCCATTCTCTGGAAAATCGGGCAAGGAGCCACGAAGATCAATATTGTAGGAGAGATCAAGATGTTCTAACCTTTCTAATCGGAAAACCATTTCAGGAAATCTCCCTTGCAACCAGCAGCCACTAAGATCTAACATGGTCAGATTTTCAAAATGAGCAAAGGATTCTGGCACTGGTGATGACAAAGTGTTCCAGGGCAGGCGAATTATTCTGAGAGATTGAAGCTTTGCCAAGGAAAAATCTATGGGGCCTCGAAGGTTGCAGCGTGACAAGCTAAGCTCTTGCAGGTTTGGCATCAATGATGATAAAGCATAGCCCCATTGATTTCCAGGGGCTGCTATGTTCACACCATCAAGGTAGAGTTTTGTCATCTTGGTGAGGTTCTTAATAAGCCTTGGGAAATTCGGATTCTCAAGTTTCAGTTTCAACTCAGAAGATGACAAATCGAGAGTCAGCAAACTAGTTAGATGGGAGATTTCAATAGGAACCTGCCCTCTAAAGCCAGCATTTGACAAATTCAAATGCATCAAGTTTGCGAGCTTTCCAAACTCTGAAGGAATCACAGTCCGGATGTAATTATAGGCCAAGTTCAAACTCTGCAGATATTGGAGGCTGAACAGACTGCTTGAGTTGTCAATTCCTCCTGAGATTGATTCCTGGCTGAGGTCTAGTCCAGTAACAAGTCCCTCATTGCATGTTACTCCATTCCACTCGCAGCAGTCGACACTTTCATTCCACTGCACGAGTTTTGTGGATGCTTCAGGATCAAGTAGAGTGATGTTTTTCTTCATGTGGAGCAACAAGGATTGCTGGTGGCCTAGGCAGTTGCCAGACACCATAAGGGTAGTAATGCCGAAGCTAGTTGAGCAAAAGAGTATGAAGAAAAGCCTTAAGGCTTTGTGTATTGTCATTTTGCAGCTGATGGCAGAAAACACTAAGAAGTCAGAGAAGTGGCATGAGTTGATGGGGGTGCTTGAACATTGTGGAGCTTGCTTAATCATTTTGAAAGTTTACGTGTTGAATCACGTGAAATTATATAACTTTTTGTATTAGTATTCCATGAATACTTGTTTGATGCAGGGGTCAATGACTCAATGGACACGGATACGCGTGCAAATTTGAATCTTTATTAGTTTAGCAAGTCATGAAGAGGTCCTCTTTTTCGGTGTGATTTTAATTGCTTTGTTTGCTTTATTGTGAAAGCTGCACCTTCCACCAAATGAAACTTGAAACTTTTTGACATCTTGTGCAATCTTCCACCTTCTATCTTGTGTAAATTTAGATTGGACACAAATTCAACACATCATTTTTTAGTGCACACATAATAAAAATGAATCATAGTATTTTTATATGTCTTACTAAATATGTTTAGATTCCATTAAATAAAATTTACTTTATTGTATATATGCTCAAGAATAACATATTAAATTTATATTTAACTAAAAGTTTCTTGTCAACTCCAACTCCAAATGCTTTGTTAAAATAAGTTCTTAGGTAGTCTGAATCAAGTAAACAAATGTGATATCATGCATCATTTATAGCTGAACACTAATTTTGTGGGACATTACTGTTTTCTACTACTTTTTATTAAATTTTTAGTGCAATTAGTTATGGGTTGAATTGTGAACGGTGAAGAGCGCTACTTTTTCTTTCTTACTCTTAGACTACATAAATATTTCTCTTCTTTGAATTGCCTTGAACACAATGATGTCATTGCAACAGTGGGAAATGTTGACCACAATTTCTAAAGTTTGGCACGGCTTCAACATTTTGACTTAGTCTTCCACTACTATTTTTGGTAGCCGAACGCATATAAGTCAATTATCACATGCTAGTGATTACAAACTCGACATCAATGATATTGACAGGCTAATTATCTCAATAGAAGAAAGAAAGCTGAGTCATTTTGATGTTACCTCGACCTGAAATGGGTGGTTGACCAAGAGAACCATGGACATGAAACAATGTTTGAAAATAAGATCTCAACTTAGCACTTCCCAGAAACCTATCTACCCAAAGAAAATCAAGACATAGCAAGATGAATCTCTTCCCATGGTGGTGCTCTTCCACTTTCATTCTCAGCTTCACTCTCCTACTTGTCACTATCCAAGGTATATAAAACACACACACACACACACACACAAGGCGTTCAGTTTTTCTTTCACATTCTTCTTCTCTTTCTAATCCATGTTGCTCAACCCCTCAGGCACTACGTTCACATTTGTAAACAGGTGCAACTACACAGTGTGGCCTGCCATTTATGTAGTTTCAGGTACGACAACAGCATTTTTATGTAATTTTTTTTTTTGTTTTTGCATTAGATAATAAAATGAATTTAATTTTGATAAACTATCTTAGTTAACAGATCATATGTGGTTATTATTTTTGGAGAAATGTTTTACCCACCTAATATATCGTTCTGACTATTAAATGGAGTAAGAATTAATTACCTTTTAAGATTTTAAAGTGTTGGTTACATTTATGTTTTTTTTATACTTAATTTAGTAGTTAGAGAGATATTTAAAAAGATATATCATTACACTTAATTTTTTTTCTAAACCGATCATGGATTCTTATATACATAAGAAATTTTCAACAATGCAATAAGATTTGGATGAATGACACAACACTTTAATTTAACAAAATTAAATCTTAATAAAGTAAAACACTATTTCAACACATTTTCTCTTACGCCATGTTTGGATTACCTTTCTTACTTCTTTTTTTTGGAGATTAATAAGGAAACAATGAAATTTCATTAATATTGTTCAGAAGTTATATTGTAAATTAACAAGAAGGAACTGAACTTTTATATTAGTTTGTAGTTCTCTCTTTTTTCCATCCATTTCACTCTAATTTTGAAAAAAAATAAAAAATAAAAAAAGGACTTTGAGAGGGAAAGAGGAATAGTTCCCCTTTAGTTCCTTGTTCAAAATATGTATATGTAAACTCGAACTAGCAAATTAGTTCCATTTGCCCCTGTTTCCTTTCCGCTCCGGCCTTACTTGTAGTCCGAGCAAAAATATTATTATTAATATTTGAATTCCCAAAGAAGAAAAACACAATTTATCAAATGGTGTGAAATTGTTGTCCTTTCAGGTAAACCAAATCTCAACTCCACCGGATTCGAGCTCCCCAAAGAGTCTTCCCGGTCCTTCCAATTCCCATCCGGTTGGACCGGCAGAATATGGGCTCGAACCGGATGCAATCTTGATCAGTCCGGTCTGTGGTCGTGTCAAACTGGCGACTGCGGGACGGGCCTAATCGAGTGCAATAATTCGCTCTATACCCCTCCGGCTACCATAGCAGAGTTCGCACTTGGCGCTTTTGCTGTAGATGACTTCTATGACGTTAGCATTGCGAACGGCTTCAACATTCCGATGAACTTGGAGGCCGTGGGAGGGTCCGGTTCGTGCGGATCACCCGGTTGCGAAGTGGACATAAACCGGCTGTGCCCGGTTGAGTTAGCTTTGAAAGATGGCCAGGGCTGCATGGACCCGTGTACAGCTATTGGTAACTCGGAGTACTGTTGCATTGGAGCGTATAATTTGCCTGACATGTGTGGTCCCAACGTTTACAGCGAGATGTTCAAGGCCGCGTGTCCTAGGTCATATAGCTACGCCTATGATGATTCCGGCACCACGTTTTCTTGTGCGGGTGCTGATTATGTTGTCACCTTCTGTCCATCCTCAAGCTTTTCTTCTTCTTAGTTCCCTTTAGATAATTCTTGTATGCTTTGACAAATGTTATTTGTACTCATTTAGTCGTGAGACACCGTGCTGATTCATTAGTTATTCATCATTGGATGAGATCTCAATCTGGTCCACACTTTATTAAAATCTCATTCAATAGTAAATAATTAGTGAGTCAGTTTGATATCCCACGACTAACGAGCATAAATAGTACATAAGTCATGCTAAAATGACACCTTGTGGTCTTAGTGAGGTTCTGAATAGTATTGAAGGAAAATGTATCTATACTCATTTCACTGGAAATATTCCTGCGGCTGCTTCCCATTGGTCTCTCCGTGTCAGCGCTTGTACTCATGCTTAACAACTCTCAGGAAAACGAATATGGCTCTGTTTCCTACACCGACATTGGAGCTTTCAAGTATCTATCTATCTCTTTTATGTTAGTTAAAAAATAGAAATCTTAGTTAGAATTTTAACTTTAGACCACTTGGTCGCAGAGATTTTAATACTATTTTAAAAATCATATCTCTCCAAAACATAAACGATTGAGTAAATATATGTAATAAGTAAAAATCAGGACAATTGTGATTTTACTTCTGTGATGTATGGATACATTTTCATTTTCTTTCTATCTCAGAAAAAATCTCCTAATTCGGTACATCAAAATGTATTATTGATGTTATTTTGAGAAGTGAGAAGATTACATAAATAAGAACTTTCTCATATACAAGGACTACCTCTCAAATTAGTGCATACTCGAACAACTAAAATTTTAGTTGAGAATGTTCTCTTAACTTGGATTTCAATTTTTTTAATAAATGAAAAAGTTTATTCAATTAAAATACTTTTTAATAGATAAATGTGATAGGATTTCATCTTGTTCACTGAGATAAAGTGTGTCAGCCGAAGAATGTTGGCTTTTGTAGCATCTCGTTTAAGACTCCTGAATCTAGACGGAAGTGTTAAGGTGATGATTCTGGGGAATTTGGAGCTTGGGTTCTCTTCCATCCTTAGTTACACGTGTCTCTATTGATCTTTCCTATATTTTAATGAACGAAATTCTTCAATATTATCTAAACATATTTTTAAAAGTACATAAACCTTATTTGAACTCTAACAAAATTTTACATGTAACACTTATTCTCACAAAAGTATAAAGTCCATTGAGAAGAGACAGAAAATGAACCTGAGACATCCTACACTTTAATGAGTGTGGGGTTAGGTTTCAAGACTTTATTTGTGTTAAAAAACATTTATTCTAAAACCGTGATTAAACTTTTATTATTGATTAAACTTTTAAATATTATATAGTCTAAATTTATGACAATCACTATCAAGGGGTGTTGTGGTCTCTCCTCTTTGCCACTATTACTCAAGGGCTGTGGCTTCACCGAAATTCGGTGATCTTTGAAGGAGAACAACTTTTTTAAGTAGTCTCTTTGGTATTCTCTTATCAATAAGGCTCATGATTACAATTATGCTTTGGATATCTTATTTGCTGCTCAACATACTCCTGAATATCAAGTTTGTTATATTCATTGAAAGGCTCCTGAAGTGGGTTGGTTTAAGCTTAATACAAATGGTTCTATGTTCGATAATGGTGATCTTGCGACTAGTGACATTATTCAGAATCATCATGGGTGTTATGTTGGGAGATTTTCTAACAAGCTGGGCAGTGTATCCATCATGGCGACTGAGCTATGAGGTGTTCGTATTGGTTTAAAGTTGGCCCAGACCAAGTCCATCTGTTTTGTTGAAGTGGAAATGGATTCCAAGTGTACTTCTTTGCTTATTGAAGATGATATTAATAAGAGCAGTGTTACGTATACACCAAAATTGGTTACACTGTACATCCACCACTTAGCAATATACAGAATGCCCCCACTCCCTATCATTAATTCAATTACCCATTCTCACCATCATCAATACAAATGCGCGTGAGAGAAATGCAAACCCTCACCTTCAACCACGTCTCTCCCCTAAATTCAAACCTCAGCTCCAAAACATAAAAAAAAAAGGAGACGGTGACGACAAACCATAGGCGATGACAAAAACAACATGCCAACAGAGATCGAGAGCGCGAGGAATTGTGTTTTGAACAAACTCTCCTGCAAAAAAGGTAAGAACACTATTTAATTGTTTGTTTTCTCTTTAAGTAAGTTTCTATTTTAGGGTTTGAGTTTATTTGAATTGAAACTCTTGTCTATTTATTGAGAATGTAATATCCAACATTCACCATTTTTTTTGTTCATTCTGAACGAACACATTTGGGGTAAATTTTTTAGGAAAAGTTTATTCAAGGTTTAATTTCATAATGCATTCGAAAATGGGGGGAGGGGTTCAATTTGTTTACCAGTTTGTCTATACGCTTCTCACTATTTGTTCAATATATCTGTAAAGGTTTGTTCATTGGATTCACAATATTTGTTTTTATTAAATGTATTACATTGTTTGTTCAATGTGCTTTTCAGTGTTTGTTCAAGGTGACCAAGAACCCAAAGACTACAAAGACCCAGAACAAGACCAAATGACGTTTGCTTTGTACATATAATTTTGTTTATCACTTTGTATATTCTTTAGTCATTTGGTTTGTGTGTGTTGTACATTGGTTTGGACTTAGAAGACAACACTTAAATGTTTGTTTAATGGTTTGGACTAAGTAATGATTATTTTAATGTATGTTCATTATTGCATTGATGTTTGTTTCAATTGCATGTTGTTGGTAACGACCTTGCAGTTACATGGCAATTAGGATGGAAAGAAATAAAAGCAATGCAAACCAAGAAAAATAGTTAAACAAAAATGCGAACAACACATTAGCAAGGGCGTATTTATTTATGGTTGTTCACTAGTTTTTTCTTAATCAGTTTATGAGTTTGTTTATAATGAACATAAAAGTTTGTTTATAATCAATGTAAGAGTTTATTTACGACAAATATAAAAGTTTTATTCATGATCAATGTAAGAGTTTGTTCGTGACGAATATAAAAATTTGTTCATAATCAATGTAAAAGTTCATTCACAACGGATATAAGAGTTTGTTCATTTATATAACTTTGTAACGTATAGCCAAGTAAAAAAACAAAAACTATACTCATTCCCAATTTGTCATGTACTAAATACCATATATTAATCCCAAGATCCAATAAACACAACCATACTCATGTGAAAAATGCTACCAATAACTAAAGCAATTCTTCCAAATGGCTATATTAAATTTTTTTTTCCCTTTTGCACATCTTCATTTTCCTTGACTTGTGTTCCAAACAATGTTAGTGTACGATTGATCTTACACAAAATTCTTTGACATGTTCTAAGGAATCAAACAATATTTTAAACGTAGACACCACGTCGTTCGAGTTGATTGAATCACATTGCATGTTATTTGTGGCTCGCTAGGAAATAAAAATAACCACATCAAATTGGTTGTTGCTTCTCTCGGCAACCATGAGCCTATACACACCACCCGGGGCCCTTTGTGGTTCTTATGAAGACCAATGTTGTCACAACCCAACAGTCACGACCAGCGCATAGGGAACCACGACCCCTAACAAGCCTCGATTACCTCAAAATTTTCAGAAAAACAGACATAGTTTCCCTTGTATACAAGCTTATCCCAACAAAGGAAACAAACACCTGATAACAATTCATAATTCAATAAAATACATTCGCAAATCCAGGGTTTCTCTAACAAAGGAAACATAGCAGTTTGCAAGTTCAAAATAATTCTTAAGTTATATATTTAAATTCCAATCAACATAAACTACAAGACCATGGAAGCGAGAATCAGTCGGATCCCGCTTATGGGTTTACTAGAGCATTCTAAGACAAGGTAACACAACACTAGAAGTGAGCACAACCCAGTACAAGTTGGGCTCACCCACAAGGGGAAAATCTTTTGCAATCTAAGAGGCAAGAGGAATGGAACTCGGACCCGTGCTTGTATCTGAAAGGGGGAAACAACAAAGATTGAGTTTGAAAACTCAGTGGTAGGTAGATGTAATTGTAGCACACAATGGACAAGTGGAAAAAGGTTATGATATAAAATATATGTATCAAATAGAAAATATTCTTTTTTGTTTCAACATAAACTTTCCATAACCCAAATTCAAGGAATTTCATCATGCCAGGATATAAGACAATATCAAAGTGTTAGAGTCGTTACACTAACCTACACTTAACGAACCAAAGACATTGATTTTAATGCTTTGGGCTAGTATGATTTGTCCCTTATTAGCGAGGGCATAAGTCATGGTGCACCAAGTCCAACGCCTACTGTCGTTGGCTACAGATCCTGACAAGACTTTATCCTAAACCATTTTCTAACACTAAAATATTCCTTTCAGATAGAATATATTCATGAATCAAAATCAATCCAATCCTTCTTTTCTCTGCATCTTAATCACAAGGCATTGATTTCAAAATGATTATAACATTATCAATGTAAACAATATGCGGTAAATAATTTTTCATGCAAAGTTTACTAGTAGGTTTTGTCCCACGTGTTAGTTCATAAAAGATTTTCCTTTCAAAACGTATAGTTCACATTTCTCCCCAAAATGCCCACAGCTCTACAAAATCATTTCTTCAATTTATCAAAATAACCAAATTATTCTCACAACACCTTCAAAAATACATTTTCAATTAACATTTTATACAAATTTATATTAATATAGAAAAGAAACTACAATTACAACTATATACTCACAACACAAGTCTCAAGGAGGCGGATGAATTGATCTACGAATCGGTCAGAACTTGGTGATAATCACCGGAGCCTCCCAACGCTATAGATAAGATAACAAGGTCATGGGTTAGGACCAATTAACCCAAATCATTAATATTCACAAAATCACAACCTAGGGTTTCAAGAAATCAATTCATAGACTTGAATATTGAGTACCCAACTTAATCACAATACCAATAAGAGATTTAAGTTAAGAAATTACCATTGATGACCCAAGAGAAGAGGATTTTTGGGTAGCCCTAGGGTCACCACCAAAAACTGTGCTCCAATGGAGATTCTAGAGAGAGAATAAGGAGGGATGATGATAATAATGAAGGTGGAGTGAAGGATTTGAAGTGATTTAGAGTGATATGGAAGGTTTAGGGAAGATTTGGTGTTAGGGTTTTAGATTTTCCAGAGAGAAGGGGGAAAATGGGGTTATAGAGAGAGAGAGAGAGCTCAGCAAAAATGAGTTTTTCGCGTGTTTAAAACTCCTCTAGACACGAGTCATTTGAATGACTTAGGGGGGTCATTCGAATGACCTGACCCGAGAAACCAAAAATCATCAATTTTTTCGAGTCATGAGTCATTCGAATGACTTAACTTAATTGTAGTGGGGTCTACCTTTGATATTTTCTTGTTAGGATTTGCTCTAGATAGTTAGGGCAAAGTTTTATATTACTAAACTTTAGCATCAATATTTATTAATTTCATTATTATTTTTAATAAAAAATTATGTAAATCAGGTAGTTATTATATATATGTATAATATATAATTTAGTTATTAAATTAGTATCATGCATGATTAGTAGTTATACCACGTCAGAGCTTCCATGGAGTCAGTATCCATACATGCGGCCAGGTCCAAAGTTGGGGCGTGACGTTCTTTCACCTTTGGGCTAGCCTTTACCTCCCCGAGCTCTTCCCTGATGAGTTTTTTTAGAAATCTAGTACCCTTCCCCCAGCTATACCAAGATTTATGGGACCTTTCCTCTTGTTACTACATCTCTATTTGATCTGGCCAATGCTTTGTTTGAGATCAAGGTCAAACCTGCCCCTGAGTTTTTCCTTTATTCCTCTAAGGCCTGAGGGCCAATGTGGGTTAGGGCCAACCCCTCTGGTTTGTCCCAAGGGGACATTACAATCTTGCAAGAATACCTTCCAATCGTGCTTACGGCTAGGGATATTCCCAACAACTTCAAACCAACTTCTCGCTATACCAAAACTAGTTGTGAGCCATGTATGCCTCAGTTTTTTATAAAATAATTTGGTTTGGTTCAAGATGCACCTAGCTCCATTCCCAGTTTTTGAAGCGAAGGTAATAGGACCTACATCAACTATCATGATCTGCTTGGCATGAGAAGAGATCACCAATGACTCTTTAGAAGCTTTGAAGTGGTAGAATTTGCTACCATCCTTGAGGATATAAACCGCTTTTAATAATGGTGGGATCAACTTTATCAAGACTTATTTCCAAAGGTTGTGGATGAGTATGTCATCTCTCTCATTTTGGTGACTCCTGTATCTGTTGACACCACCAGTAAGAAGAGGAAGCACAAAGACACTACCCCCCTCATACTGAAGGTAATAACTCCTTTTTGATAACTTTTGCCTCTTTTCCCTTTTCCTTTTGCACCTATCCTATTGCTCATACCACTATGTCTCTGTAGTTGAACCTGCGACAACACCAGCTTCTGCCAATAAGGGTAAGAGTAAGGTATAGTCTTCTGCTGCCACTCCAACTATGAAGAGGAAGACAAGGTCTTAAGGAGATACTCCACCTTCTAATCCTGCCTCTCCACAACTCAAACCAAGGCGCATTGCCTGTAAGGTTGAGGTATGACTCCCTTCTTACTTTTATGATTTTCATCCTTTGCATTTGTTTGGCTAATATCTATTCTTTCTTGATCAGGACATAATGACAAAATATCCTAATGGGCGGGGGAAGACGCCTCAGGATGCCTTGTCCCTCAATGGCGAAGGTGAAGAAAATGTAGAAAAAAGAAGACATCACTTCCCCCAAGGAAACTTCTCCAGAAGTGTCAACTCTCCTAGAGAGACACTTCTCCATGGAAGAGGACATCATTTCCTCTCAAGCTATCCTAGATAAAGAACCAACGCCTAAGGAAGATGCTTCCCTCTATTTGGAAGAGGCGATGATATCCTATTTCACTATTACAATTGCTCCCATGGAAGCTCCATCTTCCCCTGTGCTTAAACATTTGGAAGAAGCCGAAGCTATTCTCCAATCAGATGAGATTCTTAACTCACTCACCAGGGAGAAACTCCAACGGCTGCTCAATCAAGTGGCCAGCTCTAGTGAAAACAATCTCAGAGACGAGATCAAAGATGCTTGCATCTCCATTACTATTTCCCTAAATTATCTCGACTCGAAAGTAGAAAGAGGGCAGGGAAAGATTGCTCATAGCCAACTACTTTGGATCGGCTGACTAAGTTCACCACCAAAATGATGGTCTTGTTTTGTTTTTGCTTGTGTCCTCTGAAACTCTCCAAAAATGGATTGGCATTGGAATGAGTTTGGGTGATAGCTTGTGGAATTCCTACTAGTTTGGTGCTATGTTGTTGTGAAATTATGTGTAATAGTGTTTTTGATAATTGTCTCTAGGTGGTGTTAAAACTATGACGCATTTTCTTGATACGTTGTAGGTCTTTGGCCCTTCACCCCCACCCCCTTCCCAAGTCCGGTTTGGTGAAGTATATGCTAAATGTAGATCTCATTTAGATCTTATCCAATGACCAATAAAGTGTGTCTCAACACAATTTTCTTAATAAAATGAATATAAATACATTTTCTCCACACATCCATAGAATCACGATATATATACGAAGTCCTAATTAATAATGGTACTATTAAATAGTTGAAAGAAAATAATGTAAATTCCTCAATCCTAAAATGGAGTTTCAAATCCAAAACCATCAATAAAATTATGCCATACGTTATTATTAGTATTTTTAAGTTAATTATTTTTGAAAAATACTTTGTGTACACCACTTTTTTTTGTTACCAATCTGCCACTACATTCAATGCACATTTTCTCTCTCCTCTCACCCACTCTCTATTACACACACATGCTCATCTTCTTCTTCTTCTTCTTCGCTTCCTGCTCTTTTTTCCCCTCTCTTCTCTCATCACCATCCCTTCCTTTTTCTTTTCTTCTTTTTTTTTTCATTTATCACAAACATTTTTTTCCTTTTATTTTTTCAATTTTCTTGTTCGTTTTGCTTCATTTATCACATATGTTATCTTGATATAAACTTTTCTTCATTTTTTCTTCTTCACAAGACATTATGAATCTCAAGGTTATCATTTTCATTTTCATCTTTTTTTGTTTCTAGTTGTTCAAAAGTTTGTTCATGTGTAAAAAAAGTTTGTGTGTAGTTATTCAAAAGTTTGTGTATGTGAGTGACAAAGTTTTCATTTTTTGTCGTCATTTTCGTTTTTATGTTTGTCATAGTGTTCATTTCTGGTTGTCAAAAAGTTTGTACATGTAAAAAAGTTTGTGCATTATTGTTCAAAAGTTTGTGAACATGAGCACCAAAATTTTCTTCTTCATCTTAGTATCAGTGTGTGTTTTCGTTTTCCATCATATTTTTTTGTTCAAAAGTTTGTGCACGTGAGTAACAAATTTTCTTCTTTGTCATTTTCGTTTCATTTTCTTCTTATTCTTTGTTTTTGCTTATTGGAAAGTTTGCGCACGTCAGTTCAAAAGTTTATACATCTGCTTTAAAATGTTTGTGCTTGATAACAAGTGAGTCTTTGCGCTTAGAGTGTGAGTGAGAAGCAGGAGAGAAAATGCGACAATTACATTTTGCTATCTAATACGCTGCAGATCCGATATGATTTGGTTCCATATATCAAAAATGTTTGTGCATATGTGTAGATATAAAAAGTTTGTGCATGTGTGTGCAAAGATTTGTTTATTCAGTGTCACTGTGTATATCATACATATGTCATATGATGACTATATGATGACTGCAAAACTAGTGTAAACCTAGCATTACTGATTATTTATATAGAAAAAATCATAAATGATTTATATTTTCATTGAGTGGTAAAAAATAATACAGAAAAGTTGAACAGATGATTTCAATCCTAGTTTTTGGGTACCATTACCTCTGGTATGGTTTGAGCGATCAAAGTTTGAAAAGTTTAATAAAATCACAATGTATAAGGCAAAAAAATGCATAACAATGCTGGAAACAAAAGATGGCATTCATATATTACATTAGACAATTACATTAGATAATTCAATCAGATTGTCCTAATTTTACCCTAATACATATGATTTTTGATTCACAAGTTGCTGGACTGAAACATCATCAAAATGCCAAAACAATGGAGGCTTGGATACCAAAAGCTCATCAGCCACGTCCTGCATTGATGGTCTAGATTTTGGGTCAGGGCACAGGCAAGCAAGTGCTAATGTTACAACAAGCACAATGTCATACTTGTCTTTTCTTAAAAATGGAATTGGGATACGCGAGTCCAATATATCTTTGAGCATGATCGTTGGACCAGAAGATTTTGACAAATTAGAAAGCAATTCTCTCGGATGTCCACCCATTATTGTTTCCAAAGCCACGACTCCAAAGCTATATGTGAAAGTTCAAGGCCATGGCTGAGAAAATGCTAGAAAATATGAGAAAGATGAGAGAAAGTTTGAGTAGCACAATATTCAATTGTGTAGAATTCTATTCTCTGATTCTCATTATCAAAGAAATCAGTTTATGTACAAGTGCAATTACAAAATGAAATTGAAATGAAATCTTTACAGTGAATTTACATTTACATTAATTTACAACTAACTTAACAGCAGCTGCAGCACAGTTGCACGTGCTGCAATTCTACTAACTAACAGAACGAAACCGAACTTGTTGCTGCACTCTTGCTTGCTATAGGAGCTGAGCTCCGTGCCTGCTGTTTGTGCAGTTCTTTAACCCCTGTTCACACCCCCCCTCAAGCTGCGGCATGAAAGTTGATCATGCTAAGCTTGCCAATTAAGTAATTAAATGGGCCTGGGGCTAAGGGTTTAGTGAATATGTCAGCCACTTGGTTCCTTGTTGGGACTGATTGCAGCTCTATGACCTTCTCTTGCACTTTATCACGAACTACATGGCAGTCAATCTCTATGTGCTTCGTTCTCTCATGAAACACCGGATTGGCAGCTATGTAAATGGCTGACTGGTTATCACATGAAATGGGGACTGAGGTTGTAACTTGAACACCAAGCTCACGCAACACAGCAATGAGCCACTGAACCTCGCATGTAACCTGAGCCAATGATCGATATTCAGCTTCGGAGGAGCTCCGTGCCACTGTAGTTTGTTTCTTACTTCTCCAGGACACCATGGCCTTGCCAAGAAAGCATACAAAACCAGATATGGATCGTCGAGTGTCAGGGCAGGTGCCCCAGTCTGCATCTGCAAAGCCCGAAAGGGACAAATTAGATTCAGCAGGGAAAAACAATCCCTTGGCTAGTGCAGCCTTAAGGTATCTAAGAACTCGGTGTGCCGCCAGAAGATGGGTCTGGTTAGGACAGTCAAGGAATTGGCTAAGCCTTCTCACCGCATAGCTAATATCCGGTCTGGTATGTGTGAGATACAGTAGCTTGCCAATAAGTCTCCTGTAGGCACTAACATCAACGTGATCTCCAGTAGGCTCTTTGGTGAGCCGTGAATGATAGTCCATGGGAGTTGAGACCTGTTTGCAGTCTAGGAACCCGTGGTCCTCAAGTAAATCCAGGCAATACTTTCGCTGATAGAGGGCTATCCCTTTTGAGCTTCTTGCAATCTCCATTCCTAGGAAATACTTAAGATTCCCGAGATCCTTGATCCTAAACAAATCATCCAGGAGCTTCTTAATGCTATTAATCTCGGCCATGTCATTACCGGATAAAACTAAGTCATCAACATAAACCAAAATCACAGTAAAACCAACATCAGTGGCCTTAGTAAACAATGAATAGTCCGATTTGGACTGCACATACCCTGAGCTGGTTAGCACATCCACCAGTTTGGCATTCCACTGTCTACTAGCCTGCTTTAAACCATATAGTGATTTCTGCAGCTTGCAAACTAAGCCAGGTTCTGCACCCAATCCAGGAGGCAGCTTCATAAACACATCCTCAAATAAGTCACCATGTAGAAAGGCTGTATTAACATCTAGTTGTTGCAAAAACCAGCCCCGTGCTGCTGCTATGCACAGCACCAGTCTCAAAGTAGTCATCTTAACCACAGGGCTGAAAGTTTCAGCATAATCCACCCCATAAGTCTGAGTGAATCCCTTGGCCACAAGCCTGGCCTTATGCCTTTCTATGGTGCCATCTGAATTGTACTTAACTTTGAAAATCCATTTACATCCCACAGCCTTCTTTCCAGGAGGAAGGGGAGCCAGAATCCAGGTTTGGTTGCTCTCAAGTGCTGAGAGTTCAGCATTAATAGCTGCTTGCCAACACGGTTCTTTCACAGCTTCCTCATAGTTCCTAGGTTCAGTGTTTGATGAAATAGCAAGAGAAAAGTTTCTGTGTGTTGGACTCAGTGCTGAGTAGGATAAAGACTGAGATATAGGATGTCTTGTTGAAGGAAGTTGGTCATCACCACTTGCAGAGTTGATCAACATACAATGGTAGTCCTTTAGGTAATTGGGTGGCCTTTTTGGTCTTGTAGAAATTCTAGTTGGCCGATCATTCTGTGAGGTAGGTTCATTTTGTGAGGTAGGTTCATTTTGTGAGGTATTTGGTAATGATGCAGGTGATGATGATATGATTGGTATGTTTGTTCCAAGGTTCTGCTGTGTATCCTGATATGCAGGGTTAATGATGCTCATGTTGGATGTAGGGGACATGCAGGGCTGCTGTGCAGAATTATAGGTGAATGGATCATCAAATGCAGAAAATGTATGATGGGATGTGTTGGATGAATGTTGTTGCAGCTCCTTATGACATTCAGTTCCAGGGGCAACAGTTCTATGCAAACCAGCATATGGAAATATATTTTCATACAAAATCACATGTCTTGAAAGGAATATCTGTCGTGTGTGTATGTCAATTAGCACATATCCTTTTGTTCCACTCTTATACCCCAAGAAAACACATTTTCTAGCTCTAGGTTCAAGTTTTGTTCTATGTGCATGTAATGTAGAAGCATAAGCTAAACAGCCAAACACTTTAAGGTCTTGAATTTGTGGAGGATTTTGGTGTAACATCTCAAAAGGGGTTTTGTGTTGAATGAGCTTGCTTGGTTGCCTATTGATGAGATGGACAGCATGTCCAATGGCAAATTGCCAAAAACAGTTAGGCAGAGATGACTGAAATATGAGAGCCCTAGCAACATTTAAAATGTGTTTATGTTTTCTCTCAACTATGCCATTTTGTTGGGGTGTTTCAACACAGCTAGTTTGGTGAGAAATTCCTTTTGAATTGAAGAAAGTGGTTTGTTTAAATTCTGCCCCATTGTCAGTCCTAATTATTTTTATTTTGGTGTTAAACTGATTTTCAGAATACAGCACAAAGTCTTTAATAAGTTGTGCTGTCTCAGACTTGCACTTCATAAAATACACCCATGTATGTCTAGTATAATCATCTACAACAGTTAAAAAATACTTGTGACCCCCAGTGGATATAATACCTAGAGGGCCCCATATGTCCATATGCACTAATTCAAAGGCTGCAACCGTGCTGCTGGAACTTAATGAAAAGGGCAACTTTCTTTGCTTAGCCAAATGGCATGATTCACAAGGATCAACATTGTTATTACAGTTGACAAGCATGTGAAAGTTCAAGGCCATGGCTGAGAAAATGCTAGAAAATATGAGAAAGATGAGAGAAAGTTTGAGTAGCACAATATTCAATTGTGTAGAATTCTATTCTCTGATTCTCATTATCAAAGAAATCAGTTTATATACAAGTGCAATTACAAAATGAAATTGAAATGAAATCTTTACAGTGAATTTACATTTACATTAATTTACAACTAACTTAACAGCAGCTGCAGCACAGTTGCACGTGCTGCAATTCTACTAACTAACAGAACGAAACCGAACTTGTTGCTGCACTCTTGCTTGCTATAGGAGCTGAGCTCCGTGCCTGCTGTTTATGCAGTTCTTTAACCCCTGTTCACACTATACACATCAGATTTTGTTGTCAGAGTGACACTGTAAGCCAGTTCTACCATTCCAACATTTAAAAAGTTATCAATAATATTCCAATAAATACATGAGAGGAGATAAGATGAAATTTTACCTATCGATAAAGATGTGATTGGTATAAAATCATTTGCTTCTGTCCCGTAGTTTTATGGAATTGGAGAAATAATTCTTGGCATGATATCATATCTACTATGATCAATAGGTCTAAAATTTATTCATTGTCGACCCTTATTTTCAAAAAATTATTCACATTGCAAGTCAAAAGAGCTTTTACATAAGGAGTATGTAAATAGACATATAAAATTATTTAATTGTCTTTACCCAACAATTTAAGCTTTTAGGAGAGATAATTTTCGACAGTAAAGGAGTATAAATTGAGAGAGTAGATTAGAGTTATGTATAATTTTACACATCAATCTAATCCATCAAAAATTCCCCTCTATTTTTAAAAGTTAAAACTGACACTAAAGAAATGAGATTCAGAACTAAAAATTTACTGGGAGAGAGAATACAATGTTACCTGGAGCAATATATCCGTAAGTACCAGCCAACAAAGTTTGAGTAGAAGAATCAGGATCAAGAAGTCTAGCGGTACCAAAATCTGACACACAAGCCTCCAAATTTGAGTTCAGCAAAATATTGTTACTGGTTACATCTCGATGAAGAATGGGTGGAGTACAGTGATGGTGCATGTGAGATAGAGCAAATGCAATCCCTTTGACAATGTTTACTCTCTTGCTCCAATTCAACTCTTGAGCTTCTGCATTGTTGGCTAGGTTATAGAACAAGCTTCCCATTTCCATGTATTGATACACCAGAAACATGCACTTATTGTGCAGACAGAAACCATAAAGCCTAATGATGTTACGGTGACGGATTTCTGTCAATACCTTGACCTCATTGTTGAAACTCTTGTAAAAGGACGGGTTTTCAGATTCTGTTTTGTGAAGCTTCTTTAGTGCAACACTTGCACCACTAGGGAGTTGTGCCCTGTACACACTCCCATAAGCACCCGTTCCTATGCAATACCTAATATCAAAGTCCTCCGTGGCTTTGATTATGTCTTCAAATGCAATTTTACCATCATAGTTCCAAATTGAGAAGAAATCTCCGTTCTTTCTTTCTTCATATCCAAAATCATTTTCCAAGGGACAAAAAGCTTTAATTCCCCAAACAAACATTGATGAAACGTAGATGCCGCTTAAGGCAGACACTAAAACTACCATTACAATAGATATATGAGAATCGGAAGAGCAGGACTGGCCATTACCAACTATTGAGTCTGCAGGGAAACTACAAAAGTGCTCACTTGAATCAAAGGAGTTGTAAGACATATTGAGGTGTGGTATGGAATCCAGCCCTTCAGGTATGATCCCGTGAAGGTTATTATAGCTAATGTCTAAATAAGAAATTTGTCCAATTTGGGAAGGAATTGTTCCGTTCAAAGAGTTGTTGCTTAGTTGCACATGATTGCAATGATTGAGGATACCAAATGGGATCGGTCCCTCAAGCCTATTGTTGGAGATATCTAAAGCTGAAAGTGCAGAGAGTTTTCCCATACCATCTGGTATAACACCAGAAATGTTGTTATGAGAAAGGTCTAAAGCTGAAAGTGCATAGAGTTTTCCCATACCATCTGGTATAACACCAGAAATGTTGTTATGAGAAAGGTTTAAAGCTTCTAGACGGACCAAGTGCTCTAGTTCCATGGGGATGATACCTTCAATATTGTTTGAATCAAGTGAGAGAGACGTCAAATTCCCCAATTGCCACAAAATAGAAGGAATTGGACCATTAAAAGAGTTTCTTGAAAGAGTTAAACGCTCTAAACCTTTTAAGTTCCCTAGTTCTATAGGAATTGGTCCTTCAAAATGATTTGAATCAAGGGAGAGTTGAGTCAAATACTTCAATTGACCAAAAGAAGAAGGGATCACACCACTAAGAAAATTGTTAGAAACAATAAGTATCTCAAGATGAGTGAGATTGGAAAGTGAAGTAGGCAACACGCCTTCAAGACAATTGAAGGAGAGGTCAAGATACGCAAGCATTGCAAGAGAACATATTTCAATAGGGATGGTTCCATTGAGACCCAAACCACTAAGATCTAGATGCATTAGATTAGGGAATGCATTAAAATTGAAGTTCTGAATCCGCAGTTTAGATGGAGGAACATAAAAGTAATTCCTTGTTGAAATCTTTGTGATGCTTCCCGCTTCATTGCAATCAATCCCATTCCAATCACAATGCTGTGAGATGTTTTTACCTTCTCCCCACTGGCTTGAGAGCAAAGCCTTTTGTTCTTCATTTAAAGATGAAGAAATTGGTGATGCCAACATTGAATTGGCACCCATGACATTTGGAAGGACCAAGACATGCAAGGTAGCAACAATTGTAAGCTCCATAACTAGTAAACTGCAACCAGAATTTTCCATGTGTATATTCAAATTTGAATTAGTGGAATCAATTGCATACACAATATACTACTAACGTTGAACACAATACTATATAAATAAAATTGTTGGCCTATCAACTACGCTGACTACAATAGGCCAACTACGCTGACTACAATTAATAGCTAACTGAGTTTTTTAAGATTTGGTAATATATATATATATATATATATATATATATATATATATATTATTTTGGTGGCCCTAAAAACAATAGGGCCAATGGCATGTCCATCATTGAAGACAACTGATGATGCCGACATTGAATTGGCATCCATACCGGGCCAGTTACAACGGTTTGAGATATTATTTTGGTTACTCCACCACTTAATCAAATGACTCAAAATAACAGTATTGACTTCCTCATCTAAGGGTGACAATTTGGATTCTGCTAATTTTCTGTGAGTCTTACCGTTACATGGGTACTTCAATTTTAAAAAAAATATTTGTATGGATATGTGCTAGGTACGGGTATACTCGAGTATGGTTAGGTAAGCATTCAATTTATGTGTGTGTATATATATCGGGTACAATTCTGTGTATGTCTGGTTGTGGCTGAGTACGGCACGGGTATGCCACCTGACCAAAACTACATTATTTTGGTGGTTTTTTAGCGTAACTTACTAATCAGACCTTAATAAACACTACAAGAAAGTACATTATTTCCGTCGGGATTTTCTGTCGGATATGAGACAGTTACCGTCAGTACATTGTGTTTCTGACGGGGTTAGTGTCGGTCATCGGGCCGCCGATAAAGGGTTCGATGGAAACCAATTTTGCGTCGGAGGATAATCACCGACGGTAATTTTCGTCGGTCTAATCGACGGTAACCGGTTCACTTGATAGGCCATTTAAACTGGATTACCGTCGGAACCATCCATCGCTAATAATAATAATATTTTATTCAAATGTTACCATCACCTATAATCGATGCTAATTATTCTGTCAGTAAGTATTTACCGTCGCTTGGTTGTCGTCGATAATCGTGTCCATGTTGCTGTCGGCTATTGCCGACGATAGTAAGCAAATATTTTAAAAAAATTAAAAACTTTTATTTTTGAATAATTATTTTTTATTTGAATAACAATTTTGATATAAATAATATGGTTATTTTATTAAATAAAATTATAAATAATTATTTATTTATTTTAACGATTACATTGATTGTGAGAGTTACAACAGCTTAATTACACGGATAGATATATATTTACGCCATCTTTACTCTCTGCCCATCCATTAGCAAAGATAACAAATAAATTCACAAAGTAGTTCAACAAAGTGGTACTTCCCATATATATCCTTGCGTGTTTAGATTCATTACATAGTTAAAGAAGCAAATAATATACATAATATATTCAAGATATGCACAATATATTCAATCCTCGTCGGGGTCTTCATCCTCTACGTCCTCCTCAGGGTCCTCCACATCCACGTCCACGTACACGTCCCCGTCCCCGCCCATGTTGACATCCACGTGCACGTCCCTACCTACGTTGACGCCCACGTGCACGTCCCCATCCACGTGCACGTCCTCATCCGCGTCCACGTCCCAGAAAGGGGAGTCGTAGTCAGGCTCGTCCCAGAAGGGGGAGTCATAGTCAGGCTCGTCGGACTCGGGTGGGGTTGCTGTGGGTTCGTCGTCCTCAATGACGATAGGAGCGGAAGGATGATCGCCCAGGCCCATAGGGAGCTACGCTATAGAAATATCATTTTCATAGATAACCAATTTGAAATAAAGCAATTAATAAGAAAGTAAGATCCTCCACCTCACAACAAATCTACAAGTTCACGTCAACAATTTTGTAATTAGCAAAACAAGACAAAATCAGTTCAAACGTAGACAATTCCAATTCTGAAATTAACTCTGCATAGACAAAGGAAGATTAATGTTCATAATTCCACACAATCTTTTCTAAACTGTTCTAAAACATAGGCCCTCCAATCTCTGCAAAGAACATATAATCACCGTTGAGTAAGTAAGTCTCTATCCTAGTACCAATCCTACAAATCTATCATAAGAAAGTAAGTCTCTATCCTAGTACCAATAAAGTTATTGCAGATATACCTAATTATTGCGGAAGTCCTTGGCTTGAGTAAGTTGCTTGTTCAAATCTCCTTTGATCCTCAACCTCACAACAAATCTACAAGTTCACGTTCACAATTTTGCAATTAACAAAACAAGACAAAATCAACTCAAACGTAGACAATTCCAATTCCTCAACTAGTGGCAGCGGATTAAAAGAAAAGGAAAATAAAATGGCAAACAAGCAACATGGAGTGGGAGCTTTCTTGTAAGCTTCCATAGAAGTAATGTGGAATAAAACAAACTGCAACAACTTGTGAGTAACAACTTCCCTGAACACTCACACACAACCCCAAGTCAGCCACAGAGACACACACACACACACAAAAACACAAATCAGCCAACACACAGACAATCCCAAATCAATAGAGACACACACACACAAATCAGCCAACACACACAACCCCAAATCGATAGAGACACAGAGGAAGCACAAAGAGTTTGAGTTTGAGTTTGCA
This sequence comes from Nissolia schottii, assembly GCA_003254905.1. Classification (NCBI taxonomy): domain Eukaryota; kingdom Viridiplantae; phylum Streptophyta; class Magnoliopsida; order Fabales; family Fabaceae; genus Nissolia; species Nissolia schottii. The sequence goes on from QANU01052615.1 coordinate 436,307, forward strand.
TGCATCAATAGTTGAAACAATGTATATCAAACAAATGACGAAATAATAAAGGTAGGAGAAGGTCGACCTCTAGTGGTGGAGTGGAGGAGGTGGCGGCAAGAACCCGAGGTGGTGGTGGCACGGCGGTGGCGCGTCCCAGAAGCCGAGGGAGTGTTGGTCATGGAGAGGAGAGGATGGGTGGAGAGAAAGAAAAGGTATGAGAATAAGGAGAAGAGAAAGGAAAATTGCTTAAGTCATTGGTTCTGAGCTTTACCGTCGGCATTGACCGACGGTAACAAATACAATTCAAAACGGATCGTTTAATTAAAACAGTTACCGTTGATCCGCTATACAGACCGACGGTAGCCTAATAAATTTGGCGCCAACATACGGACCAAATTATTTAATTACCGTCGGTTTGCTTATGTGCCGAAGGTAATGAGCTAGCGCAATATCCTACACCAATTTCAAAGCCTTTACCGTCGATTATTACCTGTGTACGACGGTAACGCGTCAATCTTTATCGTCTGTTTGTACCGATGGTAATACTGGTTTAGGGTTTAGGGTTTTTACCATCGGTACCATCTGACGGTAATATTGGATTAGGTTTTAGGGTTTTTACCATCGGTGCTATCCGACGGTAATGTAAAATTAATTTTTGCCAGCCCTGGCGACACTTTAATTGAGCGATTAATAAAGGCCAAGACCAACATGGTTGTAGTCAAGTTGGGGAAATAATAACGTGATGACCCCCAACCTGATTACCACCACCTTGGCCTTGGCCTTTACCACCCTCCCAATTAACGTGGCGCCAGCAATCTGCTCGACAAAAATTAATTAAATAAATAATGAGCTGGTTAATGAATAACAAAGTCCAAGATAGTGGTAGTCATCAGCTTAATTGGTGGTAGACAATGAGATCCCCATCAATTGGGCCAAATCATCATATTCCCCCAATGGGACTGCTGATAATTACCACTATCTTGGACTTTGTATCCATTCGATGGCTCAGTTTACACAACGGCAGACTGATAACCAACAAATTAAACTAATATCACGTCCCCGATGACAAAAGCATCGCATGACGGATAAGAAAGGGGAGAATGGATGAGAGAAGAGAATTATGGTACAAGCTTAGGAGGGTGGGGGGAGGGGATTTTATACTATTGGGCCAAGGTGTTACCGTTGGCTATAGCCGACGGTAACCGACAGTAACCAAGCGATCAAAACGATAATGGGAATGTTAAACGTTCTGGGAAATGGCCAATAAATATTTTCGAGACATTTACCGTCGGTTTTTGACCGACGGTAATAAAAAAATTTATGGCGGGTTGATGAAATTGTTGCGCCTTTTCCCAATGTATTACCGTCGGTACGCTACAGACTTAGACTGACGGTAAACGTTCTATTACCGTCATTTTTACTGTCGTGTATTCCGTTCTGACGGTAACTTCATTGATCTTGCCCGGTTCGTTTTTCTGAACCGTGTACCGTCGGTGATTTTTTCCCCGACGGCTGTCCGACGGTAATACCGTCAGTTCGAGTCTGACGGTAATTTCGAGACTGAAATAGTCTGTTTTCTAAACCGTAAAAAAAATATAATATCCTAACTCCTCCTTCAATCCTCTATGTCTGCTACTTTAATCCGCGTCATTATCTCTGGAGTGACCTTGTCTTCGGCAATGCCACCTTGCCTCTAGCGTCCTCGTTCTCTTTCTTCTTCAGAGTTGCATCCAGTAATGACCATTGTTTCTGGCGACGCGACCTTGTCTCCGACAAGTTCCCGTTACTCTTCTCTTCTGCTATTTTTTTAGAAAGAATTAAAAAAATATGATTTTGATTTTTTCTTGTGCGATTACTTTTATATTGGATATTTACATTAATTATCTTATGACCATTTTATTATATGTAATTTATTATATATATTTTTTCTAAAATATCAATACCCTTGTTTTTCAAAAAAAATGTTGTACTCATACTCGTTTTCGTATTCAGTACCGGTGTACCGGTGCCAGTGCAACATAGGTCCTAGGTGGATGGACAATATAGGCATGGCTGGTGGCAACAAAGAGAAGGATGATAATTAGTATGAAAGTGGAAGTGGATATGACCATAGTACAAGACCACAGCCACAAGTCTTGAAAATGCTAAATATATATATAAATATGCAGCTAGGCTTTTGGTTTTGGCAATAATAGAGGGCAAATGGAAAATTACCCCTCTTATGGTTTTAGACTTGTAGTTTATTCGACTTTTAATTGAGAAAATTACATATATAGAATGAGACCAAATAAAATAAGAATTTCATATCAAGTGTTTGGAATGTATTTTGTGATGGTGTTTGGTCCTTAATTCATTTTGGTGGAATACTCTTTTTCTCTAGGGTTTTATTCCATAGAGTTTTTTAATGGAGTTTTTTTTTAATGAGGCTCCCCTACTTGAGTCAAGTATTGTTGAGTTTTAGTGATGTTCTTCGTTTTTCAATTTACATACCCTTTTCGAGTTTAAGCCGTCTCAATCAAACCGATAAAAAAAAAAGAATTTCTTATTATTATTTGAGAGTGTGTGCCTCGTCATGGATTTAAATATTGAAAATAATCCCTTTGATTGCTTGTAAAGATAAGGTTGTAGATCTACCTTCCTCAAACCCTACTAAATGTGAACCTTGTGTAATGAGCCACTTTTTATATCATTAGTTGAATATCATCGAATGAATTGGAGAGAAAAATCTTTGTTCATCAATGATTTATAAGTTTAGCAGCAGTGACACTAAAAGAAAAACGTTCATTACCGTCGAAATTATCGCCAATTTTTTTTCGATTACCGTCGGCTTTATTGCTTTCCATCGGACTTACCGTCGGCAAATAGATCGACGGTAATAGCCTTGATGGTAACTTATTAACGTCAGATCCATTTAGCTGACAGTGATTAGCGTCAGTGACGACCGACAATAATGGCGGTCCAAGGACGGTTCATATTGAATTGTTTACCGTCGAACAAAACTGACGGTAAATATATTAATATTTTATTCCGTATATCGTTGGTTAATTCTGACTGAAATTTGATGATATATGTACATCAAGCTTTCAAATTACCGTCAACTACAACCGACGATAATTATGAATATTACCGTCAGAATGTTATTGCGGGAATTTTCTGACAATCAAGATAATTAATTTAAAAAATATATATTTTATTTTTATTATTATTCCAAATATTAAATTATTTTTTACTGCAATAACTTATACATTTAATAATATAATTATTTAATCTAAGGGAAATCTGTTTTCTATCTAAGGGAAATCTATTGGATCAAATGACTAAGACAAACAAAAAACAACAAATCCCTATATCAATAATACACATTCCAGTTAATTAAGTCTCATTATAATTGTTTTCATATGAAGCAAAGAAATGTCAAAGTCTTTCTAGCTGAGAGAGAAATACAGGATCAAGTTAAGTGATTACCTGACGATGTCAATGAACAACCTACCTTTTGACTCCTGAAAAATTCCACCGCAAAAAATTCACCATCATTATTATATGCATAAATTCAATGCATAGTGAAGCTCTAGAACAACACATAACTCACAATTCAAAAAAAAAACAAAAACAAAAACAAAAACAAAAGAAGCTAATATTAATTCGATTTCCACATTGATTAAGGGAAAACAGTAGGAATAGTGAAAGTAAACATCTTGTTTTATTTAAGTTACTCAAGTTGAAAGGGTTCATGCATTTTGCACACATTTCCCAATAGAGATGTAAAATTTACAGTATCAGAATGAGAATCAGAAAAAAAAAAAAACCAACGGGAGAGAAGATATAGAAAAACTCAGTTTGTACATGATAATTCATCAAATAAAAATATCTAAGAATATCAATTAGAGAAAAAGGAAATTCGAATTTTTCAAGTATTTCTTTCAACTTTAAATTAGTCATTATTGCTCACACAAATGTTCTGTAAATATTTGAAGGGTTTAGACTTAGAGCACAGGTACAAGACTTACTTGGAGAGTGTCGCCAGAAGGATCAGTCATGCACCGAGGTTCAATAATAGTGTTCTTCCTTGTCAGAATAGTCTATGGACAATTTGAGAAGAGACAATTAATTTATCTAAGAACAGTCTCAAAGGTTGCAAATCAAAATGCCAGTAAAACAAAAGACAGAAAGGGTTAGCGAACCAAAGAAATAGGACCACAGATAATCATTATTTTGACCCAGGCACGTAGGAAACAAAAGCTTCATGTATTAACAACAGGAAGTGGTGGTGGAGGAAAGAGGAGATGAGAGGAGAGAAAAAGAGAAAAGAGGAGAAGAGAAGAGAAAGAAGAAATGAGTGAAATGGTGGGTGGGAGAGTGAAATTAGGCTAAGTACATTTTCAGAAGCATTACCGTCATATATTTCTAACGGTAACTATAAATAGTCTGACTATAATCGCTTTATCAAAACGCATCGTTTAATTTATAGGATTATTGTCGGCTTTGTGTCAAACATGTCGATGGTACGAAAAAAGAAGTGCGGAAATTTTGACAATTTTTCACTTTCGTTGCCGTCAGATAGTTCCGACGGTAAAGCGTCCTGCGCAAGTCATATTAGCTCTCGCGCGAGATGCTGAACAGAATCTCAACTTTTCTCTCTGTTTTGTTAGTATTATGCGAGACAAAGAACATCTCTTGCAAGTATAGTTAGGCTTTAGGGTTAGGGTTTTTTACTTTCTATTTTTTTGACGGTAATACTAAAAACCATTTAGCAATTAGGGTTTAGGGTTGATACTGTCAAAAATATCCGACGGTAACAACCGTTACTCTGCATTGCCTCCTCCTTTTATACCACTACTAGTTCCCAACTTTTTTTTCTTGTCTTTCATTCACTATCTTAGTTTAAATATTTTGTCATTGTTATTTTTAAATATTTCTTGTCGATTGTTTTGTCAGGGTATATTGCCGACGACAATCGTGACCAAAATTTATCTAGTTCACCTTCCAAACCTTTTTCGTCGGTGTTTTTCGTGTTTTTTGATGGTAATACCGTCGAAAAAAATCTGACGGTAATGTTCTGACGATAATTCTCTTGTTTCTAATAGTGTGAATAGAATAACGAAAAAATTCTATTCATAATAGTAGTATTTTTTTTTTTTACTGATAATTCAATAAAAGGTTTGAGTTGAAATAACCAACCAAAGTACAAAAATAAGATAACACTGAGACTTAATAATGTTTGGCTCATATAAATCGTGTTTCATTAAAATCTCTCAATAAAAATCTAAAAAAAAAACTCAAAAGAAGAAGAAAAAAAAAGCACGCCGACCTATGCAACTTTATGTGTATAAATACGATGTGTATGTATGGTGTATGATTTTTGGTGTACATGTAGCACAAAAATGCTACATGTACACTCAATTTCATACACCTATACATACATCACTAATAATGCACAAACTTTATTCTCACGAGTGCACAAACATTACAAACTTGTAAGTGATACCCTCAACTATATTTAATTAAGTGCACAAACATTACATGAGTTAAAACACAAACTTTATGTGTATAAATACGATGTGTATGTATGGTGTATGATTTTTGGTGTACATGTAGCACAACTCTTTAAGATATCAACCCGATCAGTTCTGAAGTTTGCACATAAGTTGCAAACAAAAAAACAACTACAGAACACAAAACAACTCCACATTAAAATTATAATAACTCTCAGAAAGACATAAAATAGACTAAAAGCAAACGGAAATACCATAGAGCAAGCATCAACACACGGCTTGTTACATAATATTGATAGTGATACGTTGAATCAACTTTTGGTTCCCGTGGCCTATAAGTCATAAGCCACCCCCCAAAAAGATAGACCAATCAACTAAGAACTTGCTTCAAACGGCAGTACTATACTATTACCGGTCATCCTCGTGAGTAATTGCTGAAGGTACCCAACAACTTCTCATACCATAATTGGTGGTTAATTCTATACGTTCCAGTATTAATGTTGTTAATTTATTTGTGTCTTACTACGTAGTCTTCGGCACAATTTATTCGTTCTCAAATGGTAGAAATCTTCAACTGTATATGTAGTGATAGGTGACAACTTGAATCAACTTTTGGTTTCCATGGCGTTATAAGCCTCGACTGATCAAGAACACTCTCAGAAAATGATTGAAGGGTACTGTTACAAGCAATTCGGATGTACCAAGATAGATCGTTCGAGATAGTTCGAAACTCTAACCTTCGGTTGGATTCAAGAGCTTGATGGTAGTGAACATGGTGGTGATGACAACTTCCTTAGCTAGTGGGGTGGTACCTGTAAAAGCCACTCCAACTCCAAGTCAATATGTGAGTGAATTATGAGGTGGTAATGGTCTGAGACATATTTTGTAAAGTAGCAGGAGACCCCTTTTATAGNTGTCAGATTTAATTCATAAGAGATACCTTTCAGCCTTAGTCAAATTCTTCCTTAGGGACCTGATTACTGTTTCACTGAATTTGATTTGTGCATATATTGACTGATACATATTCCCCATATCTACCCCACGCGTTCATTCTATTTATTTCCGCGATATAGTTAATGGACCCCAATCAAGCAAATAACACAACTCATTCCACAGGTAAGACTGCCGTTTTCTGCAAGTTCTTTTTGAGTCCGTCTTGCATGTGGGGATGGATGACTTATTGACTTATGATGACATAAAGGCCACGGAAACCAAAAGTTGATTCAAGTTATCACCATCAAGACATCAACATGATGGTCCTAAACTTTGGTTTTATCTATAATGTCCAGGCAAAGTCTAACGTTCACATTCTTTAGTTGAAAGTTGAAACTAAAATGTAGTTTGAAACTAACCACGGCTTTCATCTTGAAAGTTTTTTTTTTTTTTAAATGCTAAACGGGGCTAACAGCCCAAAACAAACACAGGCTAAACAGCCACAATCCAGGGAAAAATAGCATCCATTACATCATTTAAAAAAAAAAAAAACATTACTGCGAAAAGTAGGAATAGAATTAAAAAAAAAAACTGTTCCAAGCATAATGATATGCCCATGTTTGGCCAACGAATCGGCACAAAAGTTAGCCTCTCTAAAAATGTAGGATATCTTCATCTCCAATCCAAATGCAAAAGATTTTTTATGGAAAGGATGAGAGATGAGTGTTGGTGCATATTATTATTAGGAAAAAGTTCCACGTACACCAAAATTAGTGTACACTATACAACCAGCGTCTATCTTGTTGAATGTGTATGTATTGCTCGGTTTGGTCAATTCACGCACTCTCATGCACCATTTTTCATACTCCCACCCCCTCGCTCGTTCCGCATTCACTCACAAACCCTCAACTCGCGATTTTCACCATCAACCCTTAGCTCGCGTATTTCTTTTCCTTTCTCACCTGTATTTAATTCTATCATTAATCCCTCATCGTTCTTCATCATCTCTTTCTCTCATCACCGTGATTTGCCTTCGTCGTTCTTAACCACCGGCGTTATTCTCCTTTCGCCAATGTCATCTTAACCGAATATAGAGTTAAATGAAGCCATTGATGAAGTATTTTAGATCTTGTTAAATTGTTTTTGCATTGTTTGATTTGATGATTTAATGAACATATGGGTTAAAACATTATTTGTATGGGATAATTCAAAAGTTTTTTTGTTTGTATGTGAGAATGTCTGTTTGTTGGTTGTGAATTTTTGAAAGTATGTTATATGCTATCAAAATGTTTGTTTACTCTTAGTTCAAAGTTTGTTTATGGAGTCTTCTAAAGTTTGTTTACGTGAACTTGAATGTATGCGTTTAATCCTACTCAAAAGTTTGTTCAAAGGCTTGTTAATTCAAATTAAAGTGTGTTTATGACAGGTAAAAAGTAGGGTTGTCAAAATGAGCCCAGCCCGTTGACCCGGCCCGTTTATCCGGTTAAATGGACGGACTTTACATACAAAAAATAGGCCTGCAAAAATTTGAAAAAAAAATTGGACCGGTCTGTTTTAGCCGGGCCCATTAGGCCCGTGAGCTAGCCCATGAATTTTTTTGAATTTTTGAATTTTTAAAAAAAAAATAAACTGGCTGCGCGGACCGGCCCGTTTAGGCCCGCGGACCGACCATAAACGAGCCAGATCCTAAAAATAGGCATATTTTTTGCCCGACCCGTTTAGGTCTGTGGGCCATAAACGGGTCGGGCTGGCCCGTTTGACAGCCATATATAGTAAAAAGTTTGTTTGCTCGTCCACCAATATGCACTTTATCTTGCTCAAATGACTATTAGTACACAAGTTTGTTTATAATTGGGAAAACACTTTGCTTGGATTTTGTTTAGTTTTAAAACCTTAATTCAAATGGGTACATCAATGGTTCATTACCTACAAACATAGGACTTTTAACTCACTTAGAATTCCTTAGTATCAGCTACAACCAAATACAAGGTTGTATCCCCACAGAAATACAGCACTTGGTCCATTTGCAAGTTTTAGATCTTTCATTTAATCGAATTTTTGGTGTTATACCAGAAGGGGTCTCTGCATTAACCCAATTAATTGATATAAGACTTTCGTGGAATCAAATTAGTGGTTCTATCCCAAATGGTATCCTTATTCACTGCAGTCATGTGGACCTCAGCAACAACATATTAAATGGAAGCATTCCTTCTCAAATTGGCAATCTTCATATCTAGACCTTAGTTTCAATGAACTCAACGGCATCATACCTGAGAGGATTGAGTCTCTGCCATACCACAATTTAAATTGCAATCCCTTACTCGATGGAGATTACCAGTGCGGTGGTTTTCAAGAAAATCGCAACCTTTTTGTCCGACAAAGTTCATTTTACGTTATAATAGTGCTAGTGGTATGCATTCCTTTAGGTTCCATAGGGATTGGAATTTGTATTTTATATGCCAGACGCCATGGTGAGTCCAAAAGTAAGGCCCCAAAGAATGGAGACTTGTTCTCAATTTGGAACTACGATGGTAAAATTGCATTTGAGGACATCATTGAAGCGACACAAGACTTCGATATCAGACATTGCATAGGAACAGGTGCTTATGGAAGTGTCTATAAAGCACAACTTCCTAGTGGGAGAATTGTTGCATTGAAGAAGCTTCACAAAACGGAGTCAGAAAATCCGTCATTTTACAAGAGCTTTTGCACCGAGGTTGAGATCTTGACAGAGATTCGTCACCGCAACATCATTAGGCTCTATGGCTATTGTCTGCACAACAGGTGCATGTTTTTGGTGTACGAGTATTTAGAAAGAGGAAGCTTGTTCTATAATTTAGCCAATGATGTGGAATCCCAAGAGCTGAATTGGAGCAAGAGGGTAGATCTCATCAAAGGAGCAGCATATGCTCTTGCTCACATGCATCATCATTGTACTCCACCCGTTGTTCATCGGGATGTTACCAGTAACAACATTTTGTTGAATTCAGAGTTGGGTGCGTGTGTCTCAGATTTTGGTACGGCTAAACTCCTTGATCCTGATTCATCCAATCAAACTCTTCTAGTTGGTACTTATGGATATGTTGCTCCAGGTAAGTTCTACTTTCAATATCTTCCTTATATTAAATTCTATTTATCAAAGAAAATAATTCATTTTCCTTCAAAATTTTATAAACCTTGAAATCAAATTTATTTGCAGTGCTAACTTATGTAATGTTTGATTATATTGTTGTAGAACTGGCTTACACCATGAGCGTGACTACAAAATGTGATGTTTATAGTTTTGGAGTTGTGACTTTGGAGACAATGATAGGTCATCACCCCGGAGATCTTATTTCCTCTTTGTCAAAGCCTCTACTCAAAACTTGTTGGTTAAAGACGTATTGGATTTACGCATTCCACTTCCATTTAATCGAAAAGATATGCAAGATGTTGTGCTAGTTGTAACAATAGCATTAGCTTGCCTCTGCTCCAACCCAAAATCGAGACCATCGATGCAAGAAGTGGCTAATGAGTTTTTGGCTTCCAAGGCACCTATGCATTTCCCTTTTTCTGATGTTTCAATCAACCAATTGATTGATGAATCAAGAAATATATGTAATAGGTAAAAACTAGGACAATTGTGATTTTATTTCGGTCATGTATGGATACATTTTCATTTTCATTTTCTATCTCAGAAAAAGTATCTCTTAGTTCGGTACATCAAAATGTATTATTGATGTTATTTTGAGAAGTGAGAACTGAGAAGATTACATAAACAAGAACTTTCTCATATTCAAGGACTGCCTCTCAAATCAGCGCATGATTGAACATCTAAAATATTAGTGGAGAATGTTCAATTAATAGATAAAGGTTATTGGATTTCATCTTGTTCACAGCAGAAGAAACCCGTGATTACCCCCCAGCATTTCAAACTAATTAAAATAGTTTCAACGTTAGACTTGGCCTGGTAATTATTTCACGATGGTGATAATTAACGAACTTGAATCAACTTAAGGTTTCCGTGGCCAATAAGGTCACAAGTAATCCTCTTCAGTCTTAGGAATAATTAATTGCTGAAGAAACTTAGCAACTTCTTATACCATGTGAGTTCTATATATGTTCCATTTCTCACACGTTCAATCAATTATACAAGTTTGATTTGACCACCAATTGAAGTTGCACATACATGATAGCATCTATTAATTACTATGAGTCATGTTATTTTGGACTCATTACCACTACTAAAAACAAGACTTTTTAGCGGCAATAAATTTTATCTTTTACAGCAATAAAAATGGTTGCTAAAAACTTTAGCGGCCATTAGTCTTTTTGAAACACCCTAGCTAACTGTTTACGCGTACGTCGCAAACAATGCTTGCTAGGTTGTTATCTGCTTTGGTTAGGGTTACTTTTAGCCCCTAGTTTTACACTTGAAAATATT
>QANU01052665.1:0-25450 GCA_003254905.1 Nissolia schottii
GCTTTATAAATTATTATTTGATCGCACATTGAAATTAACGACGTTTTGGTGTGTGTCACGGACCCAAGGAGGCCGTTGAGCGACTGAAGAAAACCCTAAAGGTACAAAGATCCCAAACAAGCACCACAACACCATAAGTTATGCCTAGAAACTATAGATGATTACTTGTATGAACGATATATGTTTATATTGATGCATCATGAGGAATGGTTTGTCATTAGAATGTTAGGACAATATTAGATAACTAGACAGATAATCACGTAAACAAGGAAAGTTCATAATTGAACATAGGGAAAATGTGAGATCTTAAGAAGGTTCCAGCCACAAAGGGCTCGGATTACCTTAAAGTTATGTACTTGGTTATACGAATAGGGAAATCTCTTCTTTCAGCACGTCTATGAACATGCCCTTGCATTACGGCAAGAAGTAATGGCTAATGATACGAACGCAAGCCTAAGAATTTGCAAGGAAAGATACGAAATGAAATACAGAAAGTCATGAGAACAAGGCATGTTAAGATACGATATGAAATACAGAAAGTCATGAGAACAAGACATGTTAAGATACGATATGAACTACAGAAAGTCATGAAAACAAGACATATTAAGATACAATAATAAGAGATTATGGAATCACGAGTCCACCCCTGGCCGCATTGATAGGGCAGGCCTTTCACCACCCTGTATATAGGGATGGTTACTTATATGAAATATGTTTATGCTAAATGCGTATGTGGTATGAGATCTACCATTAAAGGATACGAAGTAGGTTGTACACTAGAAAGGGATGACGGTTCTACTAGGGCATAAAGGGGGAATGACATAACATGACAGGAAGAAGGATGTGATCACAGGACGCATGAAAAACTCCCAAATTCCTTCACACATGCTATATATGGTATATGTGACGATTGTATATCTATATGATAAGGCAACGTCAAGTGACAGAGGTTTCAAAAGAAGGCCTCTGTAAGGTTATGCGATACGAGAGTACGTGACTCGATGTCACGTCACTCAAGCGATTAAGGATTAAGAAGCACGTTACATTCCCCTTGTTAGGTAATGCAAAGATTAGAAAATCCCCAGTCACCTAGTAATTAGATAAAGCTACTCAGGACTAGCATGGATGATAATAATAAGTAAGGACTTTAGTATATTATATTGCCTAGAGATCTCCTGAGTGGCCTAGATCGTAAATAAGGTAAAAACAGATAGTCCTGCCTTAGGATTCCCTCTGAGGATGCGACGTTCTCATCCCCCACTCATTTATGGTTCTAGGAAGATACGACTGATTCACTAACAAGGGCAAAGCTTTGTAGGACGGTTGAGGACCTGCAAGCAGGAAGGTTCCGAAGGAGTCGCCAGATTGACATCTACTCATTAGGGTGATGAATGTCTTGTAATTTCGTATCAGTTAAATGGTCTAGATAGGCCATTAACTCTTATGTCCCTATTATGTACTATTAATCATATGTGTAATCATATTCTGGACCATGTGATTGTGTATATATATATATATATATCATGAGATGTTTTGTATGATTGTCCAATGAATTATGTATCACCTAAGTCTTTTGAGACTCTATCGTTTGCATAACTATATAGATATCTTATTGAACACGCTGTGAAGAAGATTCTTTCTCTGACCATTGATGGCTTGGTTTTGATGAAGACAACTCACATCAACAAAAAGCAAGAAAAAGGCAAAGACACAACTGATGAATTGCAACGATCAACTGATCATCATATTGAAGGTTCAAGTGTTTTTACCTTAGAGTTTAATAGTTAGCACTTGTTATTGATATCATGGTTAATGGCTCATAAGGTTTTCATTCTAACAAGTCTAACACTGTTGCTAAAACCCTAAACTCATATAACAACACTTTTCTAGGGTTTGCAACACTTGGAAATCATCTTTACATGAGTAATCGATTACTCACTTAATGTAATCGATTACCATCAACACAAATTTGAAAATATGTCATTTTCTATGTGTGTAATCGATTACACACTTATGGTGATCGATTACCAACATAAGAAATTCGAAAATATGACATTTTTCATAGGTGTAATCGATTACCCATTCGTGTTAATCGATTACCACCTTATGAACTTTCAAAATTGGTAATTGTTGCATGTGTAATCGATTACACACTCTTGGTAATCGATTACCATCATTTGAATTTTGAAAATTGGTAACGGTTATGAGTGTAATCGATTACCACACTTGGTTAATCGATTACATGCACGAACTGATGTGTTTTTTCATGAAACAATGTGTTGTTTGGCATTTGGAAGCCATGGCAATGGTTCATGAAGAGGCACCTATGCCTATATAAGTGCCAAACTCGTGCAAACTCATACACCACTCCAGAACTCAATTCTCACTTTCATATTCACAAAGTTCTGATCAAATTTCAATGGTGTTTCAATCCAAATCTTAAGAAAGCCCTTTGAGCCTTAACTGTTATATCATTTGTGCTTTCTATTCAGGAAAACTTCCAACCCTGAATTTAGGATTGGCAAAGCCATTGTATTACTTCTTCAACAATTGTGAATCAATTGTGGCACCGTAGTGTTCGGTGTGGTTTTGTAAACACCGTAGTGTTCGGTGTGGATTCTGATTATCACCGTAGTGTTCGGTGAGGGCATTGTGTAACCAGGGGAACGGGTTGTTCTCTTGTAGTTGTCGGTGTAAGTGCCTCGGGGTGAGGTTGTACACAACACAAGTTTACATAGTGGAAAAATCCCTGAATCAGAACAGGGGACTGGACGTAGCCTTCGGTGGTTGAAGGTGAACCAGGATAAATTCTCCGGTGTGATATTTCTTATCCCTATACTCATTTATATTCAGCAATTTACAATTTCCGCTGCTCTTAACATTATTATCTATTCGGTTAATTGCTGGGTCTTGTTCTAAATTTGGGGATTAGGGTTTCACATCTTTCAAAGAACCAAAATCTGAGAAAAACAAGAGAAACCTAATTCACCCCCCACTTAGGTTGCTATCTAGAGTTACACACGCATGGCTGATAGTTTATGAATTAGTAAAGAAAAGGAAAAGTTTTCAAAACGGTCCATATTTTCAAGTAAGAAATATTTACGAAGATAAAAATTGGGGCTAGAAGTAAGCCAACCAAAGCAGTGAACAACCTTGTGAGCATTGTTTACGATTATAGTGTAAGCAGTTAGCTGGGGTGTTACAAGTAATAATGAAAAAAGGGGAAAAAAGAGTAACAAGGTTGAGGGAGGCTACGATCTATGAACTACTCCTAGGAAAGATGGGAAATAAAGTGAAAATAAAAAGTGGTGGCATATGCTGAGCTTCTGTGGGACTGCTGATTGTCGGCTAAGGGACTTACGTGAGTCGGTAGGGGTGTTAGTGAACCACCCTGAGTTTAGCCTAGGAGCCCTGTATTTATAGAGTTTCAGGGCTCTTAACCTCTATTAACTATTTTTCCCCCAGCCCGTCGATGGTTACCATTTCAATCCATCGTGATCCGCATAATCCAGACCGGTTATGTAACATCCCGCTTTTTCCCCTTAGTAGAAAGTTCGTAAAAATAAATAAAATCATGTATAAATGAATTTAGAAAGGAGAAAAACATTACAAATGTATCCCTTAGTGAAAGTTCCCCCAAATAGCTACTCAAAGAGCCCATTGTAGGAATTAACCTCTCGAGGTCAGTAGAAATTATTCTGTGGAGTATTTCCAAATTTTGCTGACACTCAAATGATTCCTCTCGACCCCCAGAGATGGATGAAAAACCTAAGGTGTCGGTAAAACGGAAATCGGTTCGGGTTCGGACGATTCCGCAGACACTAGAACGGTCCCGTTTGGCCCCGTTTAGCCAGTAGAACTGAGCAGAGGGCCTCAAGTCTCTGGAAATCATACCTTATGGAGGGAAACATTTTAAGATGCCTTAGAATAGCCCAAAACCACATTAGGAAAATGGGTGAGGACGGGCGATCGTAGAAACGCCAGCGGAACGGTCTTGTTCGGACATCGGCGAGAGATAACCGGTCAAAGGTATTGGTGAAAAATACTCTTCCGGATAAAAATTCACAAATGCCTTAAAGCAATAATATTCCCAGGTAAGGGGAAATTAGAGGATCGCGCCGGTATAAACAAAATATTTTTCGGACGACCGTGCGCGACGCACCGACACTGCGAGCGATAAAACACGAGCGAAACGGGACTGAGAGGAAGCAAAAAATGGGCAGCCCACGTGATAGAATCGGATTGCAAGGGAAATAATATAAAATTCAATTACTATTCATTGATGTGACATATGGATTATCATTAGAATTAATTAATTATTAAAGAAAATAAAAAATGGCAAAATTGTAAATATGCATAGGGGTAAAAAGGTAATTTTTAGGGGCAGGATTTTGGCTATAAATAGCCACCCCATATGCAGAAATTTTCAAGAGAGAAATTCTCTCTGGAACTAGAAAAAACTCTGCCCGTGTGCGCCGCGGTTACACTGCAGAGACTCCGCCAGAAGCTCGTAGCGTGCTCGAGGCTTAGAGGACTACTCCCCCATGCCTCTCTCGTCATCGAACAGCCCCCCAAAGGTGGGTAACTCTAGTTTACTCACCTCTTTGGTGGTTGAATGTGTTATGTGTGTGTGTATGTTTCTATGTATGTGTGTGGATGTATTATTAGATCTTTGGCTAGGATGTTTTGATGATTCTGAAGGGTCCTGTGACCTGGACTAGATAGGATTTTAATGCTTTGAATATGTGAGAAGACCTCAAGAAGGATCCATGAAAAAAGGGGAAAGAAGGGAAGGAAACCAAAGCATTCTGTTTCAGTTTCGCCTAGGGATCGCTGAGCGGCCTCATGAACCGCTGAGCGGGACCTGGGAAACCGCTGAGCGAAGTGAAAATGAACATTTTGTTTGACACGTGGACTCCAGGGCACTGAGCGGCAATAGTATGCGCTGAGCGATCTGAAGGGCACATGGACTTGGGATGAAAAAGATTTTGAAAACCGCTGAGCGGTCCATGGTGAACCGCTGAGCGGACTGAGGGCTTATACCGCTGAGCGAACATAGGGTTCCGCTGAGCGGTCTGAAGCCTGAAAGGCTCATGGAAGGTATCTTGAGGCACATAGTCCAATAAACAATGATGTAATTGAGATATGTAACTGCACTATGTGACGTACGTGGTATAATATGGTAGGATTTCATGCATCATAACTATTTAATGTAACATGTTAGCATTCCATGCATCATGCTAAGGCAATTTAAGAGGACTAGCAATAATCACGCAATGAGTAAATATTATGAATTGAACTATAGGGAACAAGTCATGTCATGATACATGCACTGAAAGGAAAGAAATGATGAAATGTTGTAAGGAAAAAGATAATGAAATGCTGTGGGAAAAGAAAAAGAAAAAGGTAACAGGTAAAGGTCCAAATGATGATCCCACTTCAGTAGGTCGCACGGGCATACTGAAGGTGGAAGCCCATCATAGGTGGTGTCGAAATGGCATACCTGGAGGTGTGCGGTTACCACGCCTAGCAACGTCAAAAAAGGGCATGCTACGGTGGGGGTACAACATCCGCCCACTTCTGAGGTGTCGAAAGAGGGCACGCGGAAGGTGGAAGCCCACCGCAGGAAGGTCGAAAAAGGGCCTCCCTGGGGTGTGAGGTTATCCCGTCATAGTACTGTCGAAAGAGGGCACTGCTATGGTGGGGGTAACAGATAATCATCCCACATCCGTAGCGTCGAAAGAGGGCATACCGACAGTGGAAGCCCGCCACAGGTGGTGTCGTAAGAGGGCATGCCTGGAGGTGTGCGGTTATCCCGTCGGAGTATTGTCGAAAGAGGGCATTGCTCTGGTGGGGATAACGAGGCCCCGATTCCAAAAATGAATAAAAGTAACTAAGATTTCCATGCATAAGAGACCTAACGAATAAGTATATAAGAAATGATGAGGTGATGTATGAGTATATAAAAGTGTATGTAAGTCTATGTAATATGTAAGTACCGTCAAGAGAACGTTCGAGACGGCTATGTATGTACATGTGATGTTAATAAGCACGAGAACTTAGTAAGAAAGATTAGTTCCCCTGTCACCTAGTAATGTGGATAAAGCCTTTCAGGACCTTAGGACAGATAAGAATCAGTAGGGATGTTAGTATGCATGTTCACGTAGAAACACCTGAAGGGCCTAAAGTCTGACCAAACATGACGCGAGATCCAAGAACTAGGGTTATTTCCACTGAGAACCTACCGTTCTCACCCCCATTGCCCTACGACTTCAGGAACATGTGATGACTCGTACTATGAGGATGAGGCCGAATCGGCTGAGGAGTGTAACTCAAGATAGCAACCTAAGAGGGGGTGAATTAGGTTTCTCTTGTTTTTCTCAGATTTTGGTTCTTTGAAAGATGTGAAACCCTAATCCCCAAATTTAGAACAAGACCTAGCAATTAATCAAATAATTGATAATGTTAAAGCAGCGAAAATGTAAATTGCTGAATGTAAAGAGTGTAGGGATAAGAAAGATCACATCAGAGAATTTATCCTGGTTCACCTTCAACCACCGAAGGCTACGTCCAGTCCCCTGTTCTGATTCAGGGATTTTTCCACTATGTAAACTTGTGTTGTGTACAACCTCACCCCGGGGCACTTACACCGACAACTACAAGAGAACAACCCGTTCCCCTGGTTACACAATGCCCTCACCGAACACTACGGTGATAATCAGAATCCACACCGAACACTACGGTGTTTACAAAACCACACCGAACACTACGGTGCCACAATTGATTCACAATTGTTGAAGAAGTAATACAATGGCTTTACCAATCCTAAATTCAGGGTTGGAAGTTTTCCTGAATAGAAAGCACAAATGATATAACAGTTAAGGCTCAAAGGGCTTTCTTAAGATTTGGATTGAAACACCATTGAAATTTGATCAGAACTTTGTGAATATGAAAGTGAGAATTGAGTTCTGGAGTTCTGTTTTTGTTCTGCATGAGTTCCAATCTTATATAGGCAGAGGTGCCTGTTCATGAACCATTGCCAATGCATACAGATGCAAAACAACGCATTGTTTCATGAGAAAACACACCCATTCGAACATGTAATCGATTAACCAAGTGTGGTAATCGATTACACACATGGTAACTGCCAATTTTCAAATTCTTTGAAGTGGTAATCGATTAGCACGGTTTGGTAATCGATTACACTCATAAAATTTGAGTTATTTTCAAATTTTCGTGTTGGTAATCGATTACAGCAAGTTGGTAATCGATTACTCATGCAGAAAATGTTATATTTTCACATTTTTGATGCTGGTAATCGATTACTGAAACCCTGTAATCGATTACTGAACTCTGGTAATCAATTACTGAAATCCAGTAATCTATTACTGACACAGCAAAGTGTTTTCCAAGTGTTGCAAACCCTATAGAAGTGTTGCTAAATGATTTTAGGGTTTTAGCAAAAGTGTTAGACTTGTTAGAATGAAAACCTTATGAGCCATTAACCATGATATCAATAACAAGTGCTAACTATTAAACTCTAAGGTAAAAACACTTGAACCTTCAATATGATGATCGGTTGATCGTTGCAATTCATCGGTTGTGTCTTTGCCTTTTTCTTGCTTTTTGTTGATGTTCTTGTCTTCATCAAAACCAAGCCATCAATGGTCAGAGAAAGAATCTTCTTCACATTCTCCCCCTTTTTGATGATGACAAAACCATCTTTGAAAGTTGAAGTTCTTTGTCTTAGTGCTCCCCCTGTGTTTTGGACTAACTGGCCTTTCTTGGTTTCTCAGCATTTGCTCCCCCTGTTTAAATCAAACCAAGCAATACCAAACAAGATCTTTCTCCCCCTTTTTGACATCATCAAAAAGAAGAAAAAGGACCACAAATAGAATATCCAAAACAATGGTATAGGGAACAACAGTGTATATAAAACAAGACATGTGTTTCTAGATGATATGTCTTTTAAAGATATTATGAAAACCTTATTAAGCCTAAAAACTTAACTTCTTTGGTTTTCTTATCCTTAACCACACAAATATCATCTTCAGATTCGACTATAAAGCCCTTTGTCACATAATTGATTAATAGTAAGCAAGCTTTGACCTTGGCCTTCAACATATAACACATTCTCAATAATAGTTTGAGGAGGCGTACCTATTCTTCCAATGCCAATGATTTTGCCTCTCTCATTGTTATGTATGTCACATCTTTTCCTTCGTTCCTTGGAGTCAAGAAAAACTTTGTTTTGTCACCAGTCATGTGTGAGGAACAGCCGCTATCAATATGCCATAAGTCACTTGCTGTCCTCATTCATACCTACAAAACAAATTAGAAGTGGGGGTAGGGTACCCAATGTGCTTTGGGTCCTTGTCGGTTAGATCCTTTCACAACCCACTTGAGTTGTCCACTTGGAACACCATACCTTTTAATATAACATGAATTTGAGGTGTGTCCTTCCAAGCAACAATAATTACATATGTTCCTTCTTTTAGGAATCAAGTAATTATTTCTTTGTACATACCTTTTTGAACTAGAAGCATAGTAATTATTTGGCTTAATATAAAACTTTGACATAGCCACATAATAATTACTATTTCTTGTCATATGATAGTTGCTATTGACATGATATGAAGGTTTAGATTGTGCTACATTTCTTTTTACATGCATGTTGGGTTGTGGATTACTTGCTTTTACAAAAAGTGTTTTCTTAACAACTTTTTGATTCTTTTGAGGAGTATACCCTAATCCACTTTTATCCTTGGTATCTCTTTGCATGCTTAAGATATCATCTAATCCATGCTTACCCTTTTCAAACTTGCATACTATTTGTTGTAAACTTTCTACTTTAGATTCCAAAGAAACACACTTAGTGCAAGCAACTTGATTATCTATCATAGATCTAATCAAGTTTAATTCTTCCTTTTTAGCATATATTTTTGAAAAATTTAAACATATTTCATGTAAGCATTCAAAAGCAGTTTGTAAATCTTCATAAGAAAGTTTATCGGTACTAACCTCTTCATCATCATTGTGAGAGTTGTGTGTAGCCATAAAAGCTATATGTGCTTTTTCATCTTCAGATTCTGATGAAGAACTGATATCATTATCTTCCCATGCCACATATGCTTTCTTGCCCTTTTTGTTCTTGTTGTCCAATCTAACTTTGAGGTCGTTCTTCTTTCTTTGAATATTTGGACAATCGGACTTGATGTGACCGGGTTTCCCACATTCAAAGCATGTGAATTTTTGTGGAGAAGATGAGTCATTTTTCTTTATGAATCTCTTAGATTGACAAATCCGTATTCCCTTTTTCTTGAAAAACTTTCCAAGATTTTTAAACAAAAGATTCATATTGTCACCTTCATCTTCCTCTGAATCTGCATCATAATCATCTTTGTCAGAATCAATTTTGGCTTTTAAAGAAATTGACCTGTGCATCTTCTCTTGTTGTTCGTGTTGATCCAGACGATTCAACTCCAATTCATGTTCTTGCAGTTTGCCAAATAGAGTTGCCAGATTCATCTTGGATAGGCTCTTCTTTTCTGAGATCGCCGTCACCTTTGGTTGCCATATCCTGGTTAATGATCTTAGCACTTTCAAGTTCAAATCTGCACATGAATAACTTTTGCCAAGAGCAAACAAATGGTTAATAAGATGCGTAAAACGTTTTTGCATATCGAGAATCCTTTCTCCTGGGAGCATTCTAAACATCTCATATTCTTGCGAAAGAGTGTTTAATTTGGATCTCTTAACTTCATCTGTACCCTCATGAGTGGCTTCTAGGGTATCCCAAATTTCTTTGGCTGATTTGCATGAAGAGACTCTAAAGAATTCATCCATACCTAAGGCAGAGGTTAGATAATTCATGGCTTTGAGATCATACTGCACTTTCCTTTTCTCTTCATTACTCCATGCACTCATGGGTTTTGGTACACTCTCATTTTCATTTGTGATCATAGGCACGAATGGACCTTCTTCTATGGTTTTCCATACTTCAAGATCCTGTGCTTTGATGAAGATCATCATCTTGATTTTCCAGAAATCGTAATGATCTCCATTAAAACAAGGAGGCCTATTTACATTCAACCCTTCACTCAACATAGGTCTTGAGGATGCCATCTATGGATCTTTTAGGAGTAACTTTCCTAAACTTGCGCTCTGATGCCAATTGTAAGTATAGATAGCAACCTAAGAGGGGGGTGAATTAGGTTTCTCTTATTTTTCTCGGATTTTTGTTTCTTTGAAAATGTGAAACCCTAATCCCCAAATTAAGAACAAGACCCAGCAATTACCGAATAGATAATGATGTTAAATGCAGCGGAAATTGTAAATTGCTGAATGTAAAAGTGTAGGGATAAGAAAGATCACACCAGAGAATTTATCCTGGTTCACCTTCAACCACCGAAGGCTACGTCCAGTCCCCTGTTCTGATTCAGGGATTTTTCCACTATGTAAACTTGTGTTGTGTACAACCTCACCCCGAGGCACTTACACCGACAACTACAAGAGAACAACCCGTTCCCCTGGTTACACAATGCCCTCACCGAACACTACGGTGATAATCAGAAACACACCGAACACTACGGTGTTTACAAAACCACACCGAACACTACGGTGCCACAATTGATTCACAATTGTTGAAGAAGTAATACAATGGCTTTACCAATCCTAAATTCAGGGTTGGAAGTTTTCCTGAATAGAAAGCACAAATGATATAACAGTTAAGGCTCAAAGGGCTTTCTTAAGATTTGGATTGAAACACCATTGAAATTTGATCAGAACTTTGTGAATATGAAAGTGAGAATTGAGTTCTGGAGTTCTGTTTTTGTTCTGCATGAGTTCCAACCTTATATAGGCAGAGGTGCCTGTTCATGAACCATTGCCAATGCATACAGATGCAAAACAACGCATTGTTTCATGAAAAAACACACCCATTCGAACATGTAATCGATTAACCAAGTGTGGTAATCGATTACACACATAGAAACTGCCAATTTTCAAATTCTTTGAAGTGGTAATCGATTAGCACGGTTTGGTAATCGATTACACTCATAAAATTTGAGTTATTTTCAAATTTTCATGTTGGTAATCGATTACCCTAAGTGTGTAATCGATTACACACATGAAAACCACTTATTTTCAAAATTCTCGAGTTGGTAATCGATTACAGCAAGTTGGTAATCGATTACTCATGCAGAAAATGTTATATTTTCACATTTTTTATGCTGGTAATCGATTACTGAAACCCTGTAATCGATTACTGAACCTGGTAATCAATTACTGAAATCCAGTAATCTATTACTGACACAGCATAGTGTTTTCCAAGTGTTGCAAACCTTAGAAAAGTGTTGCTAATTGATTTTAGCTTTAGGAAAAGTGTTAGACTGGTTAGAATGAAAACCTTATGAGCCAATAACCATGATATCATAAACAAGTGCTAACTATTAAACTCTAAGGTAAAAACACTTGAACCTTCAATATGATGATCGGTTGATCGTTGCAATTCATCGGTTGTGTCTTTGCCTTTTTCTTGCTTTTTGTTGATGTGAGTTGTCTTCATCAAAACCAATCCATCAATGGTCAGAGAAAGAATCTTCTTCGCAAGGAGTTGTGAGGCGGTCAGGACGTGACAGGGACGCCAGAGCCAGCAGGAGCCAGTATTTTGTTAGGGGCAGACTGAGGAGGGTGACAGTTAGCCCTCGCATTTTGAGGACATGTATTGTATATATTGAACATGTTACCTGTATATTACTTATTGTAATAATAATGATATGACTCTTTGTGATGGACCAAATGGATGTACAGTTTATGTTTTGCTATTACTAGACTGTTGATCGTTAAGCCTCAATGGCTCTATCGTTTGTAATAACTGTTCTTTCTGACGTATGGCTCCTATTTTATGCAATAATCTATATAATGGAAAATATTTTTGAAAACGGTCCCTATTTTCCTAAACCAGTATTTTCCTGAAATTAATAACGGACTATAAGTATTCCCACCAGGTAGTAAACAACCTAGTGAGCATTGTTTACTGCGTACGGGTAAACAGTTAGTTAGGGTGTTTCAGGTTATGCTTGCATGTGTGACACGACATGCAACGGTTATCTTTGTTACACCCTTTAGCGGTTGTGCCACTTCTCTAAAGGTGGGAAGTTATTTTACTTCGTGGCCATGTCAAATAGGAGGTTATCTATGCTTTTAAATTTGTTAACCGTTCCCTCCATAAGACTGACTCGATGATGATTTTTCTGCTAAGTCTTGGATTATGTCGCAACACTCATCCTAGATAGGACCATCATGAGGACGCGACCCTACTCATTTAAAGATAATTTATCATCTTTGTGACTGTTTTGCATTGGCCGCTAAACCATAGCGTCGACATTTTCGTTAACTTAGTGTCCTTGAATTCCGTCATCACATTGACTCTTGTCACGACTATTATTCCTTCATGACCAATTTCTCAATTGCCTCTGGCAACTTTCCTGTCGCTGATTAATTATTGTCGCGACCTATAACACCCTAGGTTAGCAGCTTATGCTTAAGTCATAATCTGCGTCCGCAAGGTTGTTATTTGCTGTGTGGGAGTACTGGTAGTCCCTAGTTTATTTAGGAAAATAGTTTAGTTAATTCAAAATAAGGACCCTTTTTTTTTCTTTAAAGCAAACTACATTTAGACGTTAACTTAGAGCCATGCGCGGGAACTATAACATCAGTTCCATAGAGGCGAATAACGGATAAACGATAGAGTCGTCAGTCATGCATATCCATAATTAAGCATCAAAACAAACAGTTCTGAGTAGTGTCCAACAAGTAATAGCTTACATACATATCACAAAGTCATATATACATAACCGTACATCTACATAAGCTAAGCTTGTACATCTCCAAACTACAAGTACTGCAAATAATATACATCAGTGTACATATACATCTACGACTACTAGCAAAACAAAGACTAGTCTAATGACAGGGTCAGTAAAGGCACGGCTGGTCAGGGTGTCGGCTCACTCCTTGAGGTCCGTGTCCTCCTCCTCCTCCTCGCACTCCTCTTGAGGATCCTCCTCCTCGGTCGGAGGTGTCTCGGGTACGTCCGGCGGGTCACGGGAAACGGTGGATGGACCTGCCTCGTCGTCGTGGTACAAGGTGCAAACTGACGTAGACTCTGGCTACTCGCATCCTGGCTCTTCTCTGGTGGATCGGGGGTGGTCGTAGCCTCAAGGAAACTGGGTCGATCTCCACGTCCTTCTCGTACGGGGGAGTCTCGTCTGTGTCACCATTTGGTGGAGGGCCATCTGCATGGGGTCCTGGCTCCGCAGGTGCCTATGGTACTGCTCGGAGGGGGATAGGGTTATTCACTACTAGTACTGACCAGAGCTCTGCCTCCTCCCCTGTCTCAGGGTCTACGGTTCTAAACTTGCTCCGGAGGATCTGCCGCTTCCTCGGCGGGGTACTCATCTAGCTCACCTGAAGTCATTAGTGAGTGGGGGTGAGAACGGTTGGTTCCCAGTGGATAACTATAGGGTAGTGGGGTCTGGTTACTCCATTAAGCTTCAAGCCACTCAGGAGATCTCTAAGTGTTCATGCATCTAGACATCCCTACCAGTTATTACCTGCCTAAGATCCTGAGCAACTTTATCTACTTTACGAGGTGACGGGATCTCTAATCTTTACTTACCTAGGCATTCGCGCTTACTTATTTGACTCGCGATGCTACAGTGACCGTCTCATACGTGTCTCACGGACGGATTACCCAACATACATACATAGTCATACTTACATAGTCATACATACATTCATACAAGTGTTACATTAATATAATGCATGAGGGGATCGGGACCTCTCTTACGCGCCTATGGCTGCTTCCTTTCAGCTGCTGGATGGCCCCACTCCCTTGCTGACTATGGGATCGTCATCCCCAAACAGCCGCAACCACTTACAACCCTTCCACAGGTGAAATGGTGGGAGTGTACCCTAGCGATAGCACTGGCAAGCGAGGGCTCGCTTGTCCACATCTGGGGGACAAGATCTCTCTTTTCCTTTCTTTGTCCACGTCTGGGGGACAATCCTCCGCCACATCTGGGGGCATAGGTTGCTCACCACAACTGGGGGCATACCTTTCTTTCTTTGATCCACGTCTGGGGGATCCTTTCGCCACGTCTAGGGGCGTCTGAATTGTCTTTTAAATGTCATGACATAAAAGCTCAAGCACTCTTTCCTTACTTTCTTTTCTCTCGTATGGGTGGAAACCCGCGTTCAGATCACTATCTGCGTAACATAATCATAACCCAGTCCGTCTTGCACGGCCAGGGAGGGGCTTGTCAGGTATGACGTGCCAAGAGAGGGATTCCTATTACATAGCTATGTCATAACTTCGGGCTACTTCGACCCTCTGTGGCTGGGACCCGTCTTTAGACTTAACTGGTTTCCTACTTTAGATTACCATCTTTGTACATTAGTTCATTTAGTTTTAGTGATCTATGGTTGCCCTGAGTCCTGTGGCAACACTACCTCATGATGCATGCACTGCTCGGTACTTATAGTCTGTTCTTGTTCTCTTCACCCTTGGATGGCTTACAGTAATGCAAATGACATTATATAACTGAATAAACTTATCACAACATCTTAGCCGCTTATATAAAACTAACCAGCACCCTCGGGTTCTCAAACCGCTCAACGCAAAGGCTCCCTTCGCTCAGCACTAAGAGCTTAGACAACTCAGCGCAGGGTTCCCTTCACTCAGCGTTAAGAGCTCATACCGCTCAGCGCAAGGCCACATTTGCTCAGCGTTGGCCCAGCTCCCAGAGGTCCTGTGTCAGCCTTATCCACTTACATGGCGTCCACGTCACAGGTCGCTCAGCACTACTGCTTGGCACTCAGCGATCTGCCCTGGCTCTTGACCACGTAAGGTCTTACTCAGGTCAGGGCACAGTGCAGCAGCAGGCCGCTTAGCACCCTGGTGCGCACAGCACCTGAACCTGAAAGTAAAAATAGCATCCTTGTTCCATTTTTCTCACCTTCTTCTCCCAAGCTTTTAGGACTTAAACATACATCATTTTACCCTCCATTCAACCCCTAGAGACATCCTAACCATAGTTATATCATCAAAATCCTAACCAAGCATTTCTAAGCATAAAGACACGTACACATGCACATACAACACATAATCTTCAAAAACACTAAGGAGGTGGATAGCCTATGTTACCCACTTCCTTAGATCTTGAAAAATGGTGGGGATGGTGGAGGAGAGTAGTCCTCAAGTTCCCAGGCATTGTGCAAACTTCAGTCCGTCTCCGGTCAGCTCAATCGAATGAAAATCGGACAGAGTTTCTGCTAAGCTTGGAATTTTTCCAAGAATTTTCTGCCATGGAAGTGGCTATTTATAGCCATGGCCAGCCCCCAAAATTACCCTTTTACCCTTCTCTTTAATTACAAAAATGCCATTTTTAATTTCCTTTTTAATTAATTACTTAAAATAGATAAATTAAGGGTCAAATCATGAATAGTAACTGAATAAAAAGTTAATTTCCCAAGAAAATCTGAATTCCTCACGTGCTGCTCTAGATTTTTGACTTTTTCCAGTTCCGTTTCGCTCGTGTTTTATCGCTCGCAATCCCGGTGCGTCGCGCACAGTCGTCCGAAAAATATTCCAATCATACCATCGTGATCCCCTAATTTCCCTCTACCTAAGAATATTATTATTAGAAGGCATTTGTGAATTTTTCTCCGGAGGAGTATTTTCACAGATACCTTTGACGCGTCGTAAAATCCTAACGGCAACCAATCGCAGTTCGGCTGTCTGCGAAACTTCCTACAGCGACTAACCCCATATCCTATGGACATTTGACCTATGAATTTTTCCATCCTAACCCTCCCAATCTCATGTTTTAAAAATTAATTAACATCTATTCTTGGCGATTATTTCTCTAACAGGAAAGCGGGATGTTACACGACCAGCCTTCTGTCGCGACTCATTCTTTAATGAGCCTTGATGATCTTTCTATTGCCAATTGCTACTAACTTTCCTGTCACCTATCATTTTACCACTTCGCGTTGCTAGTACTTTTTTCGACGCAAACTCTTAGTAATATTCGCTTCCAACTACAACGCAAATTTTGGAGACCTAACAGGTGTCCCCAAGTTCTCAACTTTGAATTTTTAAATAATAAAATAGTGAGAACTTTGAATTCCTAATTTCCATTCAGGGGTACTTATGTAAATCACCGTTACGCTTCCACTTCTCAAGGTTTTCTTATCCATTACATCAGTTACTATCAAATGGTTTCCAATGCAAGCCCTTCTCACTTCCCAACCGTAATCATTTCATGCGTTCTCCAGTACTCCTAACCCGTCATCATTACACTTAACCATATGGGTAACCTAGGTAAAGTAAGTTTACGCAACCTTTCATCTCCCATTGTTTCACAGTCTTTCTTCTGTAAATACCCTTATCCCCAACAACAATTTTTATTCTTTCTTGTTTTCTTCTATGGCTCTTTAAGGCCTTTTCTTTATTGATTTTAACATGGTCTTTATCCATGGGGTCTTGCCTTTTCATCTCTACCATCTAATACCCTCCCATTTACAACCTTGATGTTCCTGTGGCTTTCTTTCACGAACATAGGGTGATTCGTGCCATCTTTGAAAATGGGGAAGAAAAATATGGCTTCATCTATGCAATTAAGTGCATTCTTCCCTCTACGAAAGCCATCATACTTCTCATCGGCACTATAAGTAGGCCTGTTTCATTAATCTTCGGCTTGAGCCTGGCTTGTTAACTGTTATAAGCCAATTTTTTAGCCTGGCCTGACTTGCTTGGGAGGCCTGGCTCGGCCTGGAGCCTGTCAGGCAGGCTTGTTTACTCACAAATGTTCATTTGTGTTTACTAAAAAAATAAACTTATTTTACCTTCAGTGAGACTCAAACCCAATATCTCTGTCATTCACAGCAATGCCTTATCCACTAGACTAGCATTACTTTTTGCAACATTTTATGCAATCATATTTATTAATATAATTATTTTTAAGAAACCCTAATCTAAAGAGTCCCTAGGACTCACCTACACTCACACTCTCATTTCATCTGAATAATGTGAGAGAATTTTGCTGGCGTTTTCCTTTTTGGTTTTTGTTGGTAAAATATCATGTATCAGTGATAAACCTGCCTGTGTATTTTTTTATCATAAAAAATAAAAAATAAATATTAAAATAAAATATGCAATTTTTAATTTTTCAAAAATAATCATAACAAAGTATTATTTTTGTTAATAACCTAATTTCTTAATATAANTTTTCTTTTTTATTTTTGTTGGTAAAATATCATATATTAGTGATAGACCTGTCTGTGTATTTTTTTATCATAAAAAATAAAAAGTAAACATTAAAATAAAATTGCAATTTTTTAATTTTTTAAAAATAATCATAACAAAGTATTATTTTTGTTAATAACCTAATTTCTTAATATAATAATATTCTAAAGTAAAAACTAATATATATATATATATAAAGGTATTTCTTGAGAGAAGGGAAAGAGTTTAACTGAATATATAACATTTACTATATAATACGCAAGAGTGTATGAATTCAATATGAATCAAAAAGACATTTTCAATAAAGAATTGAAACTCTAAAGCTGCAAGCTACTGGGGTATGCCCATGAAAAAACAGATCAAAAGACAAGTCTGAGCAACGTGAATATCCTTTATGTGAGAGGAAAATCAAATTTTCATCCATTAATTTTACCATTAAGAAACTAAAGTCCATATCTCAAAAAAGTTTGCTCAACTTTGTTATGTATATCACTAATTCTCTTGCTTAATATGTAATAGTAAGATGACAAACAGAATATATAGTATTTGACTCACAAAAAACAAAAAGGAAAATTCAAGCAAAACTCTCTNAAAACTCGTTAATTTCGCCGCCGAGAACGGCCAAAGAACGCCAAGGAATCCAGGGTGGAAGAATTAAGCCTCTGAAACCCTAGGGATATAGGGAAACGGGTTAGATTTAGTTTCCTGTAATTTTTCGGAGTCTCCGGGCGAGTTTCGACTCGAACGAAGATTATTTCGGGTATCGAAAGTGCCCGTGGAATTTCTCACCTTAGTAAGATAGTCCAAGATCCCTGGAAAAATGATCCCGGGTTGAAGGGAAAAATTAATGGATCGCAACAGTACGCCCGAAATATTTTTAGGGCAACTGGGTGTGAGGCATTTTGAACAAAACGCGATCGAACGAAAACGAAGCCAGACAGGGTTAGGTTAACTTCTGAAGGAAGTAAGTAATAAATAATAAATAATAAATAATAATAATAATAATAATAATAATAATAATAATAACTGAAGCTTTGCTTCAGAAAACAAAGGAAAGAAAAGAAAAAGGAAAAAGGAAAAGAAAAGAGTTACTGTGCTTGGTTATAAATAACCACGTACGTTTCAAAAATATAACGTTAACTTTCCATCTCTTTCACAAACACCGGTCCCGTTTCGACACATCTAGGTTTTGTGCCGGAGTCCTGGAAAAATCACCGGAGTACGCTATCGTGAAAAGGAAATTCTCCACTTCAAACCTACCGATTTGAAATCTCCATCGGAGGTGGGTAACCCTAAGCCCACAGTCTATGTGGTTGAATTTTTAACTGTATATGTGTTGTTTTGTATTTCTTCCTGTAAAACTGTTAAGTAGTATTTTTGGGAAAATCAGGATGAAAAGGGTTTTGGGAAATTTTGATGAATGAAATGTATAACTGTACTGATTGGAACCCTACGAACAGTGGTTTTCTGTTGAAAATTGAGAATTGAAGTCTCGGGGAAGCGATTTTTCAGCTTTCATTCGAATCCTTGAGGTTTTCAGTCGAATGAAAGCCAAAGTGAGCTTTCATTCGATTGAATTCCCATGCAGTCGAATGAAAGAAAATCTCAGGATTTCAATCGAATGAATCCCCTAGTATTCGAATGAAAGAATGCTGAGGATTTCAATCGAATGAAACCCTATTTCAGTCAAATGAAAGAACTCGTAGGGATTTCATTCGAATGCAAGCCTAGGCATTCGAATGAAACCTGGCAGACTTGAAACTTTAATGGTTCCAAGGGACCCAATGAGCAAAGATATGTCTATTGTTGTACAAGAAAGCATGCATCATGAGGATAGATCACTAGAGTTTATAATGTAATGAATACTTAAAGAATGAAGATGATAAAGAAATGTAGGAACAAGAGTACGATGAGAAAGATAAAAGTGCATATGATCAAGGTTACGAATAAATGATGATACAGTTAACACCTGGCTTAGCCCAAAGGAAGGCGGCCAGAGTGCTTATGATACCGGTTAAAGAAATGATGTCAAGCTCATGCATAGTGCGCAATAGCAGGATCGAAGGGAACGCAGGCATTGTTGCACGTCACCATGCTCGAAGGGAACGCATGGGGCTCGATCACGTCACCATGCTCGAAGGGAACGCATGGGACACGATCACCTTGCACACATGTATACGTGGTTATGTTACGACGGTCAAGGATAGAAAGCGTGAGAACCTAGATAAGAAAGATTAGATCCCCAGTCACCTAGATAATGTAGATAAAGCTGTTTAGGGCTTTTAGAAAAGATAATAACCAGTAGGATTCTAGTATGCATGCTCACTTAGAGATCCCCTGAATGGCCTGGAGGATACCCGAGGAAATGAACATATGATAATGCAAAGGAAACCCCACTGAGGACTAAGAGTTCTCACCCCCACTCGTGTATGGATCCAACTTGCAGCTATGACTTCCCCACCAGCGAAAGATGTATGGTTGTTCACTCGCACGCGCTAGCGGAACTACCGTACAGATACCCTCCTCGAGACGTGTACTTTCGCTCTTGCCTGCATGCTAGATGAGCCCGATAGACCTCCCAAGCGGAGACTCAAAGGTTCAGGCTCCTCTCCGATGCACCCCATCTGGATCGACGAGCGCCCAGGGAGCACCAGCTGAGATCCCATCCACCTCAACGGAGAGGAGGAGGTGCCCCCGTCAGAGTCAGAGCCGAAGACCGAGCCAGCCACAGACCACGGTGCATCCACTCCCCTAGTACAAGGTCGAGGCCGGCGGACGACCACCAGAAAGAGGGTACTTCCCGTACTGCCACGCTGCTTCGTCCCGCGAGACTTCACGGCAGTGACAGATTTGTCTAGTGAGGAGGAGGACCCCGTGGAGCAGGAGGAGGACAGCGAGTAGGAGACAGGCCCCAATAGTCGTAGACGTAGGGTTGTACCGTACACAAAGTGAGTAGTACCACTTGTGTGCTTAGTCTTTTCTTTAGCCATTGT
The DNA here is from genome assembly GCA_003254905.1 of Nissolia schottii. Classification (NCBI taxonomy): domain Eukaryota; kingdom Viridiplantae; phylum Streptophyta; class Magnoliopsida; order Fabales; family Fabaceae; genus Nissolia; species Nissolia schottii. The sequence continues at coordinate 20,305 of QANU01052665.1, forward strand.
ATATGTATCCTATGTGGACTTTATGTATGTATAATAGTAAAGCTTATGTATGTATAAGGTATCAGTGTGTTGTGTATGTTCGAGCCCCTATGTGTATGTTCCGCCGACGGATCTCCCTATTATAGGTATGTATTCGCACTTATTTTATCCTTTGATTATGCTGTTATACGATGTATTACCCGCATGGCTCTTTACTTTCTATGTAAATCGTACTTGCCAAAGAAATTTTAAAATGGCCCGTATTTTCCGTAACCCTAATTTGAACCAGTAACAGAGAACGGTAGTAGTTCGCAGCACCAAAGTTCAACCACCTAGCTAGGGAAGCCTATGACTTAAGCATAGGCCAACTAGCTAGGGTGTTGCATCAAAAAATAAGTCTGAGCAATGTGAATATCCTTTATGTGAGAGGAAAATCAAATTTTCATCCATTGATTTTATCATTAAGAAGCCAAAGTCCATATCCCAAAAAAGTTTGCTCAACTTTGTTATGTATATCACTAATTCTCTCTTTTAGTATGTGATAGTAAGATCATAAATAGAATATATGGCATTTGACCAACAAAAAACAAAAACGAAAATTCCAGTAAAACTCTCTCACATTATTTAGATGAGATGAGAGTGTGAGTGTGGGAGAGTCCTAGGGACTCTAGATTATGGTTTCTTTTAAAAAAAAATTAAATAATAAAATTATATTAATAATTGTGATTGCATAAAATGTTGCAAAAAGTAATGCTAGTTTAGTGGATAAGCCATTGTTGTGAATGACAAAGATCTTGGGTTTGAGTCTCACTGAAGGCAAAATATGTTTATTTTTTTGGCCAGGCCAGGCCGCAGGCCTTGACAGGCTGCCTGGCCTATTCCCACCCCTACTCACAACCTCCCCAACTTAACGAGGGTATCCGTATCACATGAATACATCCAAAGGACCACCCTCTCTTCCAAGCCTTGTTAGGGAAGAAATGGCCATCTGTAGCAACCATCAACGATTGCTAAGAATAGGGTTTGGCATGTGCTGAAGAGGTATTGCATTAAGCTAGCAATTCAGGATGTCGACATTTTTTGGCTCAACATATTAGCCTTTTGCTGTCGCAGATCTCGAAATGGGAAAAAAGGGATTAATAGGAGATATTAGTGAACTTGTACGAAATATATCTCAATTGTAATTTATGTTATCAATGAAACTTGTTGGTTTGTACAATTTGAGATATTTGCCATTTATGCTATTCGTTGCTCTGCTTTGCACATCTTTAATTTCATATGCATTTCTTAATAACTTCTTAGCGACCATAAATGGGCCTTCCCAATTCGGTGACCACTTGCTATACATTGGGGACTTCTTGTCAATATGTAATATGGCTTTCCAAACAAGCTCACCATCCACGAATAACATATTTCTGACCCTACGATTATAGGACTTGGCCATAATATTTTTCTGTCTTTGCATGGCTTCCAGCGCACTTAACCTTCCTTATTCTAGTTGGTCCAATTCATCAAACATCACATTCCAGTACTCGTCAACTGGCAATTCATTTTGTTTCGCTACTCGTATACTTTGAAAAGTAACTTCAATTGGTAAAATAGTCTCAGAGGTATAGCCTCAACCCACTCGCGACTAGCATCTTGTGTTACTTCTCTCAGAGGTAATGTAACAACCCGTATTTTTTCCCTTAGTAAAGGTTCGTAAAAATAAATAAAATAATGTATAAATGAATTTAGGAAGAAGAAAAACATTGCAAGCATAACCCTTAGTGAGAGTTTCCCCAAACAATTGTTTATAGAGCCCTTTGTAAGAATTAACCTCTCGAGGTCAGTAGAAATTATGCTGTGGGGTATTTCCAAATTCTGTTGATACTCAAATGATTCCTCTCGACCTCTAGAAAACCTAGTGTCGGTAAAACGGAAAGCGGTTCAGTTTCGGACGATTTCCGGACCATTCGGGAATTTTTCCAGAGATCGAGAGTAACCGTAAAATACACTAATAAAATAATAATTCCCCAAATACCTCCACCGAACTCAACTATTAATAAGGGAAAATTAATAGAATGCGAGGATGCGCCGAGAATATTTTTCGGACAACTGTACGCGGAGTACCGGGACTGCGAACAACAAAAACACGATCAAGCATGATCAAAATTAGGCTGACAGGATTATGTTTATCCATAGTTGGATATTTACATAAAATATACTATTATATAATATAATAATCCTAATGAATAGTAAAAATAATAATATAATAACATTAATATATAATATATACAATATAATATTAAAACTTATATAATATCGTATATGTATATATGTATGGCCGGTGGGGGCATTTAATAACCCCACCTGACGCCATTTGTTCCATCTTTGCTTCTTTATGAAGCATTTCCTTCATTGTTTCTTTTCTTTGCTTTCATCCCCCCCCGACGCAAATTCTTTCATTTTTCTTCTGAAGCTTTATGCTTCATTTTCTTTGTTTCCCCTTCGTTCTTTTCTTTCTTTATTTTCTTTGTTTTTCTTTCTTTGCTTTTCTTTGTTTCTTCTCCCCCCTAAAGCCTTTCTTTGTTTCTTTATGGAAGCCATGGGCTTCGCTGCTTCTGTTTGCTTTCTTTCCTTTTCGTTTTCTTTCTTTGTTTTGTGGGTCCGTTCGAGCACTGCTGTGATGCTGCCGGACGCCGGAAAAATAGCAAGACCATCATGGAAGTGCTCAGGGAAATTTTCTCTTCATTTCTACCGTTTCCAAACTAGATTTGGAGGTGGGTAACTCTAGTTCCTCACCTCTTGATGGTGGATGCATGGTGATGTGATTATGTGTGTGTGTGTGTTTCTTTTCCATGTATGTTTATGTATGTGTATGTATGTTAGAAATTATGCTAGGGCTTAGGAAGATGATTCTGAAGGGTCTTGTGACCTGGACTAGATAGGATTATTATGTGTGGAATATGTGTAAAAAGCTCAAGTAGGTTCCATGGGAAAAGAGGAAGAAAAGGAGAGAAAACGATGCATTCTATTTATAGCTTCGCCCAGTTACCGCTGAGCGGCCCCAGGCGCCGCTGAGCGGAATGCATCAATATTTTTCAAACGTGAACTCCAGAGCGCTGAGCGGTTGGCGGTTACCGCTGAGCGGTCTGAAGCTCACCGCGGATAAGGATAAGGATGTGAAGATATTTTCTTAAAGGATAAGGCTGAAAAGATATTTTTGAACACGTGTCATACCGCTGAGCGATGAGACTCTTACCGCCGAGCGATAAGACTCTGATCGCTGAGCGGTAATGTTTTAAGTGCTGAGCGCAAGGAGCTCAAACCGCTGAGCAGACAGTATTTTTTGCTGAGCGGCCTGAGACCAGAATGTCTTATGGAAACCATCTTGAGGCACATAGTCTAACACTCAATACTGTAACTGTAATTTATAATTGAAATATGTGAACTATATGCAGTATGTGAATATGTGAAGTATATGTAGTATGTAGCGTAATGTGTAGCATTCCATGCACTCATGATAAGGCAAGTTTAGAGGATTAGAAGTAATTATGAGATAAGTAAAGATTATGAATTGAACCATAGGGAACAAGTCATGACATGTTGCAGGTACAGAAAAGAAAGAGATGCTAAAATACTGCTGAAAAATGCTGAATGAAAAATGCTAAAAATGCTTAATGAAAATAAATGCAGAAAAGGCCGTGATCACGAGATGCCAAATCATGATCCCACTTCAGGAGGTCAGAGGGACATCCTGAATGTGGAAGCCCGCCACAGGTGGTGTCGATATGGCATACCTAGAGGTGTGCGGTTACCACGCCTAGCATTGTCGAAAGGGGGCAAGCTAAGGTGGGGGTACAATATCCGCCCACTGCCAAGGGGTCAAGAGAGGGCTCGCGGCAGGTGGAAGCCCACCACAGGGGTCGACAGAGGGCCACTTGGAGGTGCGAGGTTATCCTGTCATAGTATTGTCAAAAGAGGGCACTGCTATGGTGGGGATAACATATATTCCCAAGACCATGTCCATTCTGATGATTCCGTTATGCATCATGCTCATTCTGATGATTCTGCTGTTAGATACATGAGTATATGTAATGTTTATTCTGATGATTCTGTTATACATGAGTATATGTAATGTTCATTCTGATGATTCTGTTATGCATGAGTATATGTAATGTATGATTCTGCTGTTATGTAATTACCGTCAAGAGTATATAATTACCGTCAAGAGAATGCTCGAGACGGCTATGTATGTAAACGTAATGTTAATAAGCACGAGAATGTAGTAAGCAAGAGTAGTTCCCTTATCACCTAGTAACGTAGATAAAGCCGTTCAGAACTTAGGCCAGATAATAATCAGTAGGATGTTAGTATGTATGCACACTTAGAAATCTCTGAGCAACTTGAAGTCCGACCTAATGAAACGCAAAATACAGGTGCTAGAGTTATTGTTGAAAGCTTTTTGCAATGGTTTCACACTCTCGTCAATTTAATATATCCTTCTTATAGCTTTCAGATTCACTAGGAATCCAATTGTAGTATAAACGGGTATAATCGTATCCACAGGGATTGTGTTTAAAACAAATATCTTGGATTTGACTATTTTAAGCTATGGAAAGTGATTTTGTTTTTGATGAGTAAAGTAATAATAAACAAATTGCAGAATAAGTAAAGTATGATAATGGTCTTAAATTGTAGGCAGGTAAAGAAGCATGTTGGGATTTGAATTGCAATATTACCTCAATGTAACCACTAACTTAGTTAATATGATCTATGAGTTCTTTTGATTTTATCGCCACCAGTTCTTAACTTAATCATCTCGCTAGAGCATGTTAAGATCACAAGTTCCTTTCTTACGTTGTCAAAGGTATTGCACAAACGTAACAAAGTGCCTTGATGTTAATGCAGGTGTTAAAGCGATTAGTTCTTGGTTTCCAGTTATGGCGGTTAAGAACTAAATGAATTGATCTAGGTCAGGTTAAATGATGATAACTTACGTTCACAAGATTTAATCATTAAATCAAGCTTAAAGCATAGCAGTTTGAACTTAACTAGGTTTATAACTTACTTAGTATAGCTTTCACTTAAACAAGTAAGTCTCAGGTTAAGAATCAAAGCTCTAAACAAAAACTAGCATTAAGTGCAAGATCAATCATTAAAATCATAGAACTTCATAGAATCA
>QANU01052741.1:0-10169 GCA_003254905.1 Nissolia schottii
ATCGAGAAGCAATTATTTGACTGATATTTGAAAGCAATTTAATTTTCTAAATAATTTTTCCAATCCAAATAATCACCTCTAATGTGCTTCTAATTAAGCGAAATTAGGATTTAAGAGAAATTTCCATAAGAGAAATTTCCATAAGGGGAAAATCTGGGATGTTACATTGGTCTCCTGAAAGGAGGCATAGGTTTGCATGACTTCCTGGCCCTTCTCTGTCTTCTAGAGATTCTCCAGCCAGGTTTTTCCTCATCATCGCTGCCTTCCTCATAGCAGCTGCAGTCTGAATCGCACATTTCTGGATCTACGTCCCACATGAAATGGCCATTCATCTTCTGAGTAGATGAGGTGTCCATTTGCTTCTACTGCCGCGACTGGTATATCGGTCTCCGTTTCTCCTAGAGAGATCATCATGGTATGGAAGACGGAAGAGTCAGTCCCACTGGATGAGGACTCATCCTGGGGTCTGAAGATTGTCTTGACTGCTCCAGTTGCGGTTCTGCTGTAGCTGTAGTCTGTTGAGACAACAGGCTTGAAGTTTTGCTTATAAGTTTCATATCCAGTCACCCACTCCATGGGCATGAGTTTCTGCAACTCTTCTTTTGGTAACTGCTTTGGTACCTGGATGATCGAGGGTAGCTTTTCATCCATATCTGCTACGATCATCATGGTGTGGTCATGGTATTCTTTTGCCGTGGGCAAGTCAAAGCAATGATCCTGCAGACGGTATATCAATTGATGAGCCAAGGTGGCTGACAGGGCCGGCATGTCCTGTTTTGCTCCAGTGATCTGGACTTGGACCTTAAACTTTCTGGGCAAGGTAGGATCCTTCAACTGAACGTTAAAGTTAGGAAACATGGTTAACACCACGCTGCCTGCGTTCAAGGTGGTTATGACAGTTCCAATCACTGCATGCTCATATTCTACAAAAGTAGAGTCAAGCAAAGTAACTCGGGCCGTGACAGGGAGAGCTTTCCTTCCGTGGAGAGTGAGGACAAGTCTGACAGCGCCTAGATGGAGCGCAACATACCCTTCCTGTCTCCAGAGTTTGATGAGATCAGGGCTGATCTCCAGATTTATATACTGTTCTGCCGAGGTGGCGACCAAAGAACAGTGGTCCAACCGTGAGGTTTGGATGATTTCTTTGACGTCTAGTCGGAGAGTGGAGATAAGTTTTTTCCAAGACCAGATAAAGTTGGATTTTTGTCGACGGAATACATTATAAGGGCTGAGGAGAGGCGGTAGGACCAATTCTATTTGAGCTCCGGGTGGAACATGGGAGTATTCTATAAGATTATCAATTTTGGAGGCTAAAGTCTTTTTACAGGATTCTGGAATATCTAGAGAGAGCTTAGACACTAAGGACACAGGGGTAAGTTGTTGGGATGTGTTTGGGTTTTCCATAGGGAGTGATGTTCTTCCCAATATATATATATATATATATAATAGAATATAATATATAATATATAATATAATAATAGTAAATACATACCCGAGACAAAAGAACGAAATTGACATATATGTATATATATATATATACATATTACGTATACATATATATAGTAAATTATATATAATAGTAACAGTGTCGTTAGGTTATATATACATAGATATGTATATACATATTATTGAAACAGTGATAATTTACGAACTGGAGTCGCGGGAGGCGATTTTTCCAGCCAGCATTCGAATACTGAAGGAATTCAGTTGAATGAAAGCCCAAAAGGAGCTTTCCTTCGAATGAGTTCCTCAGCAGTCGAATGAGGCGAAATTTCAGGAATTCAATAGAATGAATCCCCTAGTATTCGAATGAAAGAATGCCGAGGGAATGCAGTCGAATGAAAGCCTATTCCAATCGAATGAAAGGACTCCGAGGGATTTCATTCGAATACCACAGCTAGTATTCGAATGAAACCTGGCAGAGTTGGGAGTTTAAGGTTTCTAAGGGATCCAATGAGTAAGGTTAGGCCATATCTATGTGTTTGAGCATGCATCATGAGGTAGGGTCGTCATAGGAGTTAGGACGACTTTAGACAGCTAGAGGTTCACGCTAAAACTTAATGAAGATCATAATTGAACCCTAGGGAATAAAAGTAGAGCAGAGGCGACGAATCACCATGGATTCGGACGGCCTTAGCCAGAGTCAGTAGTTATATGGCTAGGAAATCCCTATTCTCTTGTCAAAGTCTTATAGACACGCCCCTCGCCAATTCAGCAAGATAGATTGGTCATAAGCAACGCAGGTAGAGAGACCTGACCACGATAAGAAACGGGCATAGGCCCAGATATGAGAAATGGGCAAAGGTCCAGTTATGAAAAACAGGCATAGGCCTGCATGAATGAAATGAGACTAAGGGGCCCCACTAAAAGAGAAAGGAGAAACAGATCACGCCATAGGGCCGGTCAAAGCACGTCCACGCCTGATCATTCATTGGTCTGATCCCTCACCATTCCAAAGGGGGTGGTTGCACTAATTGTATTCGATGTTTACCTCCTATGAGCCTTACGTGGTTAGCTACCACACTGGTAAAGAGCGCCGCCGGGTCGATACAATAGTGGCAAATAGAGGTTGTAGTCCGAGGCCACGGCTACAAAGGTGCGAAGGACTAAGAAGGACGCTAACCCGGGTAAGCCGGTATGCGTAAGAGATCCCCAGAGTTCTCCCATGCACTATGTGTTTATATGTATGAGCAAAGGCATGAACGTACGTATGTATGTATGCCAGTATGTATGCAAGTATGTATGTATTTATATATGTTCATGCCTTATGTATCATGTATCATCAAGGGAGCGTCCCAAGACGACTATTATGTCTTTAGCAGTAACGACATGTTAATGAGCACGAAGCCTAAGTAATGACAAGATTAGTATCCAATCACCTAGTAAAGTAGATAAAGCCATTCAGGACCTAGACAAAGACAATAATCAGTAGGGGTATTAGTATGCATGACACTTAGAGGTATTCCTGGTGGCCTGGAAGATAACAGAGTAATGAACGATAGATGACGCGAAGAAACTCCCACTGAGGACGAAAAGTTCTCACCCCCACTCGGTTATGGGTCCAGGTACGCAAAGCGAAGGGATCGACGAACGACCTCAACAGGGTGATTACCGGCTGGAGCCAAGTGAAGATGTCTGCAATAGGTGGATAGATATTTTGTACTATGATTTATGACTCTTATTAGTTGTTTGTGTAATTAATTATTAATAAGCAATGTGTAATTATATGTTGGACCTTGATTGTGTTTATATGTATATTTATACTCCTCCCGCTTATCACCATCCAAATAATCGCCTCTAATGTGCTTTTAATTAAGCGGAATTAGGATTTAAGCGAAATCTCCATAAGGGAAAAATTTGGGATGTTACACATACATATATCTACACATATATANTGGTCCATATTTTCACGTAAGAAATATTTTCCAAGTAAAAAGTAGGGGCTAAAAGTAACCCAATCAAAGAAGAAAACAACCTAGTGAGCATTGTTTACTACGTACGGGTAAACAGTTAGCTAGGGGTGTTTCAGTATGCACCTGTGTAATTATAGGTGTACATAACAACCTCAATGCTAATAAATATAATGAATCATTTATAGATAAAAGAGATAGTTACCGAACATATCAATGGTTAATGAATTAGGATGTGGTGGATGTATTCTGTGAAAATTTATTTCAGTATAAATAGTGCATAACATGTTAGGTAAAGCTTGATAACATATTGAGATTCAAATGATTTATATTGTAGTTATCAATAAAAACCATGTAAACGTCATGAAATTGACAAACTTGATACTGTTGTTACTTACAGTGCACCATTCACCACAATATAAAGATGATAAACAGAAATCAACACCTTTTGAGTTAGGAAAGATACATTCTTTATACAACATTTCTAAAAACTTCCTTGTATACAACATTTGAAGTAACGTTATTAAGTTTAGAATTATCATGACATATAACTATCTTTAACCCTTCACGGTGTGTGACTCTACTAACTACAACATACAATTGACCGTATGTAAAGAGAGGCTTCTTTAAAATAAGTCCAAACCTTGACAGTGACTGACCTTGGCTTTTGTTAATTGTCATTGCATATGACACCATGATAGGGAATTGTCTTCTTTGAAACTTAAATGGGAGTTCGGTGTTAGAAGGTGTCAAGGTCATCCTAGGGGATAAAAACTTTCTCACCAATGCCATTATCAGATATTACCTTTGCTTCAATAACATGTTTTCCAAGTTGAGTGATTACCAACCTTATGCCGTTACATAAGCTAGCTGAATGATCAATGTTTCGAAGCAACATTATTGGAGTGCCAACTTTAAGTATGAGCTCGTGGTTGGGAACTCCAGAACATCTAATTGAAACACCCTAGCTAGTCGGCCTATGCTTAAGTCATAGACTTCCCGGCTAGGTGGTGCTCTTCTGGTGCTGTGAACCCATATGGTTCCATATCTTGCTTTGAAATTAGGGTTTACAAAATAACGGGCCAATTTAAAACTTTTTCCAATCATACTATGGAAAATAAAGAGCCATACACATCATATCTCGCATAAAAGTATCGTAAAAAGGTAAGAGAAACACGACTATGTACTTGGCACACGGCGAGTATCAGAAGAAAATACATATACGGCCCAAAGATAACACACCCATGATTATACATTAATTTTATAAGAATATCTTGTCCTACCACGGACATACATACCTACTACCAGTCCATATACAATCATACATATAAACAACAAACCTATGTACGCGGATGAGAAATACTCATTGCGTGTACGATACATAACTATCACTGTGGCGGGGTCCTGCCGCGACTAGTCATTAGAATCCTCCTCTCGCTCCTCGGGGTCCATCTCGTCCTCGCTGGAGATGTACGTCACCGCGGTGAAGTCGCGTGGGGCGAATCGGCGTGGCAGCACTGGGAGTACCCTCTTCCTGGCGGTGGTGTGTCGTCCTCGCCCTCAGACAGGCGGTGTGACCGGCTCCGGATCTGTAGCTGGCTCGGGCACAGGCTCTGGCCCTGGCCTCAGTGGCGGAGGAGCATCCACTCCGTCGACGTGGATCGGGTCGCGGCTACTGCTACCTGGACGCTCATCAATCCAAATAGGGCGCATGGGTGAGGATCCGGGCCCTCAGAGTCTGCGTCGGGACTGCTCCGGAGTTTCTCCAGGCATGTTCGCGGGGGCGAAAGTACTGGTCTCCAGCAAAGCATATGTATGGTAGTTGCGTTGCCGTGAGCGTGTGAACAACCATATGTCCTTAGGAGGCAGAGATGACATGGCTGTGAACTGGAGTCATACACGAGTGGGGATAAGAACGACTTCGTTCTTAGTGGAAACTCTACGGGGTCTCTATAGTTCAATTACTCGGGCAGATTCCAGGCCACTCAGGAATACCTCTAGTGTTATGCATACTAAATTCCTACCGTTTATTATCTTTGGCCTACGTCCTGAGCAGCTTTATCTAAGATTACTAGGTGATCGGATTACTACTCTTGTTATTACCTGGGCTTCGTGCTTATTAACTTAGTGTTTCTACTGATGACATACTATTCGTCTTAGGTCATTCCCTTGACGATACATAATGCATGAACGGACACATATACAATGCATAGACAGATATACATACATACATACATACATATATACATACATATTCTCATACATTCATTCTCTTAAACATATATGCGATCATATAGTGCATGAGGGAATCTGGGAATCTCTTACGCATACCGGCTTACCCGGGTTAGCGTCCTTCTTCTTTGTAGTCCTTCCACCCATGTAACCATAGCCTTCGATTACAACCTCCTTCTATTCCCTATCATGATGACCCGTTAGCGCTTGAACCGGAGTGGTAGCTAACCACGTTAAGCTCATAGGAGGTAATTCATCATCATGATAAGTACCACCACCCCCCTTATCGGGATGGCGAGGGACCGGCCCTTTGGCGCGATCAGGCGTGGACTCGTTTCTCTTTACTTTAGTCTTAGTTCTTTACTTTGGGGTCCCCCTTTCTTTCTTACAAGACTGTTCCTGTTCTCTTTACTTTCAGGCCTTTGCCTGTTCTCTTTTCTTTCATATTCAGGTCTCTCTATCTGCGTTGCTCTTACCAATCCAGCGTGCAGAATTGGTGAGGGGCGTGTCTGTAAGACGTGCCAAAAGAATGGGATCTTCCTAGTCATATAACTATAGACTCTGGCTAAGGCCGACCGAATCCTTGGTGATTGGGGCCTTAGTTCTCTACTTTACTTCCTAGGGTACAATTATGCACCTTTTAAATTTTCGTGGATACCTCTAGTGATCTAGGGTCGTCCTAACTCCTATGACGGCCATTCGTCATGATACATGCTCTCGTTACACAAAGGTACACATAACTAAGCATGTTGGATCCCATAGAACCTTTAAAATTACAAGTTTTCATAGGTATTCGAATGAATAGGGTTTTAGTATTCGATTGATTCTTTCATTCGAATCCTTTGAGAATTCAATCGATTGAAATCCTGCTCAGGCTTTCATTCGAATGAAACCTCATGCATTCGACTGAAATCCCTTGGGAATTCATTCGAATCCCATAGTAAAAAAATCGCCCCAAAGAGTAACTTTTCCAGGGGTTTTCCCGCGTAACTTTTTCGTCTCCACAGTGATCCAATCAGTACAGTTATGATTTCCAAACATCAAAATCATCAAAATCGAGCCTTCATAACTCATTTCCTATAGTTTGTACAAAATAGTTTTTCATTCACATACACAGAAATGCATATAAACAATCATAAAATAAACCACATAGACAGTGGGCTTAGAGTTACCCACATCCGATGGAGATTCCGGTCAGATATCCTCGATGCTCGCAGCGTCCTGGTTGCAAAGACATGCTCCGGCAATTTTTTCGAGACTCCGGCAAGAAACCGAGATGTGTCAGAACGAGACTGCTGTTTGAAAAAAAAGGAAAAGTTACGTGAATAAATTCTGAAACCCTAAGGGCTATTTATAGTCGTCCTAATTTCCCTTTTTTCTTTTTCTTTTTTCTTTCTTTATCTTTTCTTTCTTCTGTTACTTTATAATTATTATTTATTTATTTATATTTAATATATGTAAGCATCTCCTGAGGGAGATAAATTCCCTCCAGGGCCGTTTTGGTCCCGTTTGATCGCGTTTTAATTAATTTCTCACACACCGGTTGCCCTAAAAATATTTTGAGCATACCGTCGTGATCCATTGATTTTTCCCTTCGACCCGGGAACTACCACTAAGGAATTTTCGACCTTTTTACAGCATCCAAAAATTTCACGAGCGTTTTTCGGTATTCGAAACGAATTCCGTTCGAGTCAGAACTCTCCCGAATACCCCGAAAAATTTTCTGGGCAATAAAAACCTAATCTTGGCCGCTAGATCGGAGATCTTACAGGTTCAATTCTTGTTTCTAAACCTTCGAAACGCCTTTCGATTCCCCAGGACGGCTTAACCAGTGGGGTTTCCGTACACGAGATAATCGGGTTGTTACACTAATCGTGTTCAAAAATTCTGGGGTGTGGATACTGTTGAATAACTCATTATGCGAATCAGACATGCAAGCCACATCATAACTGAGGTATGTTGTAGGCTCGTTACTATTCAAACCAATCATGTATTGATTGATCTCATCAACTAAGTGCAAAGTAGGGGCAAGTATGGCTTTCCCTGCTAAATATTTCTCATCATGAGAGTGTGCAATATAATCCCCATATGTTGACTTAACAATAGCTTCAATCGGGTCATCCCACTGATCAATAAGCAAATCACTTGGGATCTTGATCTTGTCATCACCATCAAGGGACTCACCAAGTTTCCCATCTCCAAGACGTAGAATCCAATCTGCAAACTCTTTTAGATGATCCACATTTGTGTGTACTTCTATAGTCGCATGTTCTTCGTTAGTTTCAGAATCTTAACATCACTCCATAAGTATGATGAGTTGATTGTTGCATTAACAACGTCTTTTCTACTCCCTTTAGATATTACTGGGGTATTTGTCTGAAATCACCACCAAATACAATCGTTTTCCCTCCAAATGGCAGTGTTGCACTAAGCTCATTTTCAAATCGCATAATATCTCTCATGGTCCTATCCAACGCTTCAAAGCAATGCTTGTTCATCATCGAAGCTTCGTCCCAAATTATGAGCTTAGAACATATTATGAGTTCTGCTAGATGACTTCCTTGTTTGATGTTGCATGTGAAAAATTCATCAACAACTAACGGTATGGCAAATCTAGAGTGCGTTGTTCGACCACCAGGTAATAATAAGGAAGCAATACCGCTAGAGGCAACAGTGAGTACAATATTACCTTTGGATTTAAGAGCAGATGCTAATGTGTTCCCTGGGAATGTCTTCCCGGTACCCCCATAACCATAAAGAAAGAAGACACCTCCATGACCACCTTGGATAGTTTGCATTATCTCAATGTAAACCCCTTTTTGTTCATCGGTCATCTTTGATAGCGATTCCTTGTGCTTGGTAGACAATTCAGCTTTATCCTATCGAAGTTCATCATGAATCAGTTTGTTATGCGAATATTAATCAGCATCACTGACCAAATCTAGATCAGGAAATGGCATAGTAGGAAAGTCACGCAAACTCTTGTTGTTGCTGTTAAGTATTCTTTCTATGTCAGCAAGTGTCATGTTAATCAAGTCATCATCACTCAATTGTAAACCTGTGAAAGTGACATATTACAAACGATATTTAGATGTATAGAGAGACTAATAGTAATAATGAGTGTAATTGGTTGTTGGTATTAATAATTGTTAAGTTCAGACTGGGTTGTACCTGGATAGTTCAAAAGTAATCGTTACTGATGTAAAATACCATCAGACAACAATTTCCATTTATTTTCCCATACCACCTCTGGCCTAGTCATGGAATTAGAGAACAACAAATTAGCAAATAGTTTGTGAAGATATTGACCAGAGCCCCAATGGCTAGCTTCTTCAATTGCATCACAATATTCTTTATCATCATCCAATAAACCCATAGCATAACATGCATCTCTATACGTTGGATGTACAACACCCCAACTGTTCTTATATCTTCAAATGTAGTTGGTCCTCTAACAAAATTGAGTAACAACCTTAAATAGTATTGTTCACCTGAGTTGGGGGGACAAAATATATGCGACCACTTTTGGTCGTCTTGGTCTTCCTCACGTTCCATTTCCGATTATCTTTCTTCCATACAAATCTTGACGGAAATTCAGAATATGTGAGATTACGTGCCTCCTCAAATTTGCTATTAGCATCAAACCAAGCTAGAAATTGTGATTGCGCAACAGTTTGTCGCTGAACAACTTCGTCAACAGGATCATCATCCTCAAAGACAATATTTTGTTCATCAGGCAAGTGAAATGACAATATTTCAACAGATGGATCCCTATAATGAAGTTCAAATCCGAATATCCGCCATGCTGCTTTGCAAGGAGAAACATATCGGCAATCGTAGTACATGCTAACCTCATCAACTTCATTAGCATTCCCATCATCAACAGATTGGTAAAAGGATGCAGTCACACGGTCATTACCCTTGTTGACATACCTGAAAAGATATTTTATGGAACGTGATTGATTACACCACTCAACATTAATATGAGCTCCATATTTTAACAATAGGTACTTGTTATGTGGCACTACATACCTATTATCAAGTGAAATCTTTGACCTCTTGATAGTTCTTCCATCATCTCTTCTTCTATAATTTGGATATCCATCATCATCAATATTTGTTGATTCAGTGAACTTCTTGGGAAAGTGCTTCGTACATCTCCCGTTGTCCATACATGGAGAATCTTTTCTGGCTGAACCACATGGGCCATGCATCATGAAGTTTTTTACAGCCCTGTAATATGTAGCATCTAACATCTTGTCAGGTATCTCTGCTGAGATAATGTCAATATCGGTGGTACACGGAAACTTGTCCTCTTGTCTAAGAAAAACCAAAATGTGAGCATGAGGTATTCCACGCTTTTGAAACTCTATTGTGTATATAACTGCAAAGGGACAATTTTATTACGAAACCAACCTTAACCAACTATAATGAGTGTAAAGTTGTACAATTACAATTACTACTATATTCAATATTCATAATGTATCTAAAATATATTTGACCATGAACATTTATTTCAAATACTTG
>QANU01052741.1:10221-27975 GCA_003254905.1 Nissolia schottii
GTCTTGGTCTTCCTCACGTTCCATTTCCGATTATCTTTCTTCCATACAAATCTTGACGGAAATTCAGAATATGTGAGATTACGTGCCTCCTCAAATTTGCTATTAGCATCAAACCAAGCTAGAAATTGTGATTGCGCAACGGTTTGTCGCTGAACAACTTCGTCAACAGGATCATCATCCTCAAAGACAATATTTTGTTCATCAGGCAAGTGAAATGACAATATTTCAACAGATGGATCCCTATAATGAAGTTCAAATCCGAATATCCGCCATGCTGCTTTGCAAGGAGAAACATATCGGCAATCGTAGTACATGCTAACCTCATCAACTTCATTAGCGTTCCCATCATCAACAGATTGGTAAAAGGATGCAGTCACACGATCATTACCCTTGTTGACATACCTGAAAAGATATTTTATGGAAAGTGATTGATTACACCACTCAACATTAATATGAGCTCCATATTTTAACAATAGGTACTTGTTATGTGGCATTACATACCTATTATCAAGTGAAATCTTTGACCTCTTGATAGTTCTTCCATCATCTCTTCTTCTATAATTTGGATATCCATCATCATCAATATTTGTTGATTCAGTGAACTTCTTGGGAAAGTGCTTCGTACATCTCCCGTTGTCTATACATGGAGAATCTTTTCTGGCTGAACCACATGGACCATGCATCATGAAGTTTTTTACAGCCCTGTAATATGTAGCATCTAACATCTTGTCAGGTATCTCTGCTGAGATAATGTCAATATCAGTGGTACACGGAAACTTGTCCTCTTGTCTAAGAAAAACCAAAATGTGAGCATGAGGTAGTCCACGCTTTTGAAACTCTATTGTGTATATAACTGCAAAGGGACAATTTTATTACGAAACCAACCTTAACCAACTATAATGAGTGTAAAGTTGTACAATTACAATTACTACTATATTCAATATTCATAATGTATCTAAAATATATTTGACCATGAACATTTATTTCAAATACTTGTTTTAACTATCCCAAATATTTTATTGTGTCGGATGTCCTTAATCATTTGATCAAGCTTGCACTTAAAAATTCTTGTCAAAATGTCCAGCTTGTCATCAGGTCTTAGGTTTCTTGTGCCAACAAAGCGTTCAGTTTCAGGCCATTTGGGATTACAAGTGAAAGTGATGAACAAATCTAGGTAGCCAATTGATCTGCAAATAGCCATTGCATCTAGGTAGTTTTGAACCATATATCGTGCTCCACCAATAAACGATAAAGGTAGTACTATTCTTTTGCCTGCACTTGCTGGATTTATTTCATCATTTAGAACTGCATCTACCAATCCTTTGTACATATCAGACCTAAGTTTCTTCTGATTTCTTCGAACCCAAGATAGTCTTGATGCCTCAATGTTGGAGTATCCATCAACCAAGAATTGTTGAAATAACCTTTTAGAATAAAGAATAGCTGACCTTTCGGTATGCCTCTCTTGTATCCTAAATGAAAAGAAATCCTTCATAGTCAGTCTATTACGACCTTTTGAGTTGGTTGGATCTTTCTTGTTCAGAGGTATGTCCTCACGAAACCCGTCCTCACCATATGGGAATAGCAAAGGATGTTGCAAACCAAGGTAAGATGGGTTTAACTCATTTATTCTTGTAAGAGATCCTGATCGATTCTTAACCACAATGTCTCTGTCTCCTTTTGCTATGTGGAAGTCACCTACAACCAATGTTGCAACCTCAGAAACAGAAGGAATGTTATAACGCTTACCATTTTTGCCCCTTTTTCCAATCAACCTCAATTTTAAATCTCCACCAGTTCTTTGATCGAGTGTGGATCTAGCAAGGCGAAAAGATTGTGCCAGCACATTATGGTCATCCAACATTGTCTTCAAGTCAGACACAATTTCTGGATGAAGTTTGGTACTATGATCAATTGAACTGCATTAGGGAACAGTGAAACAATTAATACCATGCAAATGGAATAATTGGTAATGACAGAATATGACCTGATTTGTGGAATATAAATTGGAGTAAATAATATGAATTGGGACTTAGAGTTTTTGTAATAGAACAAACCTTACTGCATTTAGTCGATTTTGAGCTTCGTTTTGTGTATCGTATATATAGAGTTGTGCAAATTTTGCACACGACCCTTCAGTAGGTAATAAACTACCCATTATAAGGTAGTTTTGTCCATGCATAATAAATGTAGGTGGACCCTTGCCAGTGTTTACAGATCGACATACTTTAGCCCCAAAAGAAGTAAAAGCAAACATGCTGTTATACGACTTGATATTCCCACAAAAGTGATTTCCTTTTTCAGTAACTTGAAATAGTAATTCTTCCAACTTTGCTGGTGACCTTTGCAATAATGGTAGTTTAAACTGTCCTTGTCTACAACATAGAGAGAATTTTGGTGCAGCACCAATTCGATATTTTTGCTTAATTCGCTCGTCAAACCAGAATATTGCACCACAATGCTGACAACTATGTATAGCATCTCCAATATCCCAATACTGATATGATAATAGTAAATGAATAATGAATATACCAATAGGATAATTATGCATTGAACTAATAATGTACAAATGTTTAGTACCAGAATCAGTTAAAAGTACACAAAATGTACTTTGAAGACATCTGGAATTAAAGATATAGTACAATTTGTGTTAGACCTCTTAATTGATCGGTTACCATAAACTTGTCAAAATTTCTTCATTTGCTGAAACAATGTTAAACTGCATTTTGAAGCACGAATTTAAATACGAAAGGGATCATTTTATGGTAACCAATCATTATGTATTGTTAAATAAACGCCTAAAAAATGTATGTCATGTGTCAAATGTTACCTGATAATTGCTCATCGCAACAATTTGTGAACGGTCCAACTTCAACATTTGTATTAGAAATAGCATTTGGCAAAAGGTTGACAGTTTTATTTAGAAATTTAACTTTGGATAAGTGTGCCACATGTTGTTGTTTGATTGCAAGAAACATTGTCTTTAATATACGTTTAATCACCATTGATATCATGTTGTACTTGTAAGAATTATCAAATGTATGGTCATTGTCTATATTTGTGATAGATCCAGCTTCAGCATCTGCAGCAATAATGATACAACAATCTGCATGTTTCTATTAAACTACATGGCGTACACACAACATGTGACATTGATTAAACTGAAAAGGAGGCCTTTTTGTAAAATCATTGAATTAAATGAGTTATAATTATAATCAGATTTCGGCGTGTAGCTGAGACAATGTTATATCAGATTTTGAAGAATGAATTTAAATATGAAAGGGTTCATTTTATGGTAACCGATCATTATGTCTTCTGATACTATGCAAAAAAATCGTATGTCATGTGTCAAATGTTACCTGATAATTGCTCATTGCAATAATTTGTGAACGCTCCAACTTCAACATTTGTATCAGAAAAATCACCTACCAAAAGGTTTACGGTTTTATTTATAAATTTGGCTAGGGATTAGTGTGCCACATGATGTTGTTTGATTGCAATATCAATTTAATATACTTTTAATCACCATTGATATCATGTGGTACTTGTAAGAATTACCAGATAATTGCTCATTGTCTATATGTGTGATAGATTCAACTTCAGGATCTGCAACAATAATGATACAACACGTTCAATGACAACAATTATTAAAGTACATTCCTCATGTATGGCATACACACAACATGTAACATTGATTGTTAGAAAAAAGGCTGGCCTTTAGTTATAATTATAATCTGTTTGGTTGTCCAATATACACAAAACCTAATTGCATTGTAGTTACTATTGTATGGGGCATTGAGTGCAACCATGGCCAAGGTATTTCAATATTGCAGATTCACTAACCTATCCAATTACGCATAATAGTAAACACAATAAACTTAAATTCATAAATTACCTAATCTATTACCTTGAGTGTAATTTGTAACTTTATGAACAACCTCCAGATGTGGAACTGTGGCACTTGCAAGCGTAGGCTTAATTGTATGTTTCCCCTTAGTGAACCTACCCTTACCAATCGAACACGAACTTGCCATCTTACAACTATAATCTTGTTGTATTACAGTAGATGATGTTTCAATAGTACTAAGCTGATGTTTTGTGCCGTTAAATCCACTTTTTTCAATGTTCAATGGTTTGTCTACATGGATTGGTAAATGCAAGTTAATTTAAATTTAACTTCATAGTTGAAACTAAAAAGAACATGACAGAAAAATATAGGTCCTTACCGAGCGACAACTGTCGTAATGGACTTCTTCCATTTTCCAGTTGCACCACATTGCCACTAAATGGACGAACGGTATGTTGGTTGTTACAGTGAGCGTGATTTACATCTAAGTTAAAGTTCTCTGCATGATTGAATTGACATTAATGAGCATAGTAATTTAACTAAATTAACATCATCATGGTAAAAGGTGAGATTTAATAAGCAGTCTACCTTTTGTCATTTGGAGCACATTTTCGTTGTCTTTTCTGTGCCATTAAAAGTGACTGTCGCTTCCGTGCATTCCGTTTATCTTGATTATCCATTATTGCTGCGTAAATGTTAAACATTTCTCATTTAATAATCACAGGCATGAAGATGTCATTTAGTGTTGGTGATTAGTGTTTTTTATACCTAGTGTCTAATACGCATCAGTATAGTTGATGGACATTATATAATGATCCAATGATGGAAAAAAGGTTAATAATTTGGACTTATGTTTTAGCATAAATACCGTTGGTTTTTGGTATATTATTCTTAAGTTCAAAAGTTGTTTAATCGCCTAAATTTGCTTATTGTCAATAGTGTTTTTTTTTTCGTTTCTTATAATGCGACCGTAATAAATTCATACCAGCTCATTATACTATGTACACATTGTTAAGGAAACTTGAAATTGAATAAACTAAGTCGAAGTAAAGATTTCCTCAAATGCCGTTCAAATAGATCTGAACAATCTTAGGAAGCGATAGCATTAGAGTGTCAAGTGGTGATCATTGCTTGAAACTTAGTGTTACTGAAATTGAACAATATCAATAGTTCATAGGAATATCTTACGCGTTGAGGAAATGGGTGATGCCAATATTGATGATTCTATCTATCCACCAAGCTTGAGATCAAAAGGAACGTTATCTGACTCTTTACTTTAGCAATCTTCAATAGTACATATGCGAGAATGAACTACATGCAGGAACAGCAGAGTTTAAGCATTTTTTGATGGATGGTGACTCAAAGTGGTCTCTAAAGCAAGACCATCGATGACTGGTAGACTACTGACAGTTAGATCACAAAGGGGTAATAACCACCCGTTGTTCCCTTGACCTCCTTTAGAGTTTGTGTAGCTTGTTGAAGTCAGTCACTATGTTGTTGCATTTCTTAAAATCACATTTACTATGTTTTTGGCGATGATGTTGACAATAAAAATGGGACCTGCCTAGCTGTTCCCTAGTGCATAAGTGAAAAAATCGTTTCTGACAAATAAGGATACACTTGCAATCAAATGGAAACAATTGAATAGAATAAACTTGAAGTTGGCAGACAGTGTCGTATGATACGTTCTATATCTTCTGTGCTAGCATTTATTTTAAACTACTCATTTTATATCCGCTAATCATTACGGTGTGGCATATCATCCATTTCTTTTTAATTGTAACATAATCAATATAGAAAATTGAAATAATACATCATGTCATGCTGTTCACCATGTGTAATTCTACATAAGCACCATGATCATATGTACCACCCTAAACGCAAAAAACCATAAACAATGAGTTAATTATTTGATTGATCAGCATCCATGTTTTTGTTAAACATAGTGCATTTTTTTGGCTTTATGCTGAAACATTGCTCACTAATAAAATTTATACTTTCTAACACCATACTTGGAGAACTTAAATACAAGAAGGATGTAATGTAAATACATGGCAAACATAAATATATACAAAGTTAAAATAAATTTGTACATACGGAACACAATAGAAACCTGGAAAAAGTACGTAGGACAAATACAATATAATAAGTATTTAACCAAACTTGGAAATACTATTGCATTACATAAAATAAATCTAAAGACTAAACTAGGAAAAGAGTTCTACACATAAGCAAAATGTTGTTCAAACCAACTAGATTTCTCCAGGAGCGTGCATGCAATTGTTTTCGCTTGTTACTCCTGATGTGAACTAAATCCACATAAAGGCTTTCTGATCAGGCAAGGGAACAATCGACTTTCTGGGAAGTCAAACGTGTAGTCATCATCACTGATCAACATAACAAAATCTCCAATACACATTATAGGATATTCAACAATATCAATCTGTGATATGGTAAAAACTTTGTTCCATTCAACTTCACGTGACCCATTCAGAAATTTTCAAACATCAATCTGATATGTAATTGGTCTGTAATCGTAGGATATAAACCCAACAGTATCCTTATAGCTAACAACCTGACTGAAGTGTTTCCTAGCTGTTGATGGAATAGATATGTCTTGATAAACACCACTTTCTAGGTTGACACAAAATATTGATGTTGCCACTATTTACAAGGTGCTAGACTTGTTAGTCCAATATGTGACACCGTCTAATGTTACACTCTCATGACCCAGCTGTCCAATTTTTATACCCGTAATTGCCACAACATCAGTCCATTGATTAACGTCAGAATAATAAATCTTGAATTTGCATGGACATCTTCCTGGTTTTTCTTTCCAGATTTGAATAACTCGGAAATGGATTGAATGACTTAGAAAGACAAAAGCATATGCAAATATCACAAAATTTGTGTGATCCATTAATGGATCCTGAATGATTCTGTACCTGCTAATGGTTGGGTTCCAAAAATAAATAAAGCTATCTCCTCCTAATAAGGAGAATCTAAAGCATATCACACCACTGCTAACACAAACAACCTCATACCATGTTGGTTTAGCTAATCCGAATAATGGATTGGGAGATGGAAGATCTGTTCCATCTGTTATACTAACCTAGCGTAGACAATCGTTAGAATCTCCGATGTATGGATATAGATAATGTAGTAAGACAGCAGAATAACATTCACCCAAAGTTAGATGATAATTTACCAGAAAATCAGGTGATTGTAAATAAGTGTTCCAATACTTTGACAGGCATCTGCATACTCCGACTGTTTTCATATCTAGTCTTTTTGTAATGTCTTGCAGAATATCTTGTGGGAGGGTAGGCAATTGATGGATTTGACGATGAGGTTGCTTCATATTTCCTCTACGTGCTGCAAGTTGAACGTCTGAACTTCTTGCTTTTGTGAAGTAGAATGAACTTCTTCGGTGTGCTAGTGGAGTTGAGAGAAAAAGCACCGGCAGATGGAATTTGAGAAAGCAAAACGCAAAACCGAAGCACCATGCAACTGAAGCATTTAGCAAAGTTACTTTCTATAGGTTAATGCAAAATTAATATTTTCCAACAACCAAACTAAATACATTAATGGCCATCATCTTCGGCTTCCGTATAGCATTAAATTGCTTCATCCTTTCCCACGCCTGGATTTATTACACCATTAAGTGACCACAACTAATCAGCTGCGGTGCCCTCCTACATTCTCTATGTCGAATAAATTGCAAACAGAGAATAATTACAAATGTCTAGAATATATATTACATGATAAATTTATTTAAGTCATTACAAACTATTGGTTATTTAAAGGATTTGAGAGTAAATAATAGTATATCTCTTTTATTAACTAAATGTCAAACTGAGAGTTTGTGTCTTTAATAAAATTAGGTTGGACAATTTGAAATCAAATTACAAAGTGCTTAAAAGTCTTATAAGTGAAAACTATATTGATGGTGGAAAAAAAATTTGGAAGATGTCACTGTTTATTCTATCCCATGAAGAATTATCAAGTTGTTTGAGAAGTGTGATTAATACAAAACCAAAATAAAAGACACATCAGGATATATAATCTAAAAAATTTGATAATGATCCGCTGATGACAAAATGTGCATAATCTGAGCTTATATATTAGCATAAATCCAAGTTATTTTTGGTGCATTAATTTTAAGTGTGGACAGTTGTTTAATCTCCTATATTCTCTGTTTTTGTCCATAGTGATATTTTTTTCCGTTTCTTATAAGCGACCATAATAAATCCACATAACTCATATATGGACTATGCTCACAACGTTAAGGAAAACCCCAAACTGAATAAACTAATTGTCTTCCATTAGTTTTTCATTTTCGGACACTGGGGGTATGTCTAACTGCAATGCAAGTTGGTGTGATTACACGTAGTTGGCATAGGTGCACAGTGGGTTAGATATACTTTTCAATTGTGTACACTCTTGGGATGGTTTAGGTGGCCATTAAAACCGTAGAAGTAAAGTGGCACTATGTAGGCTGGATATAATATGTTTGAACAGTTGCTAGTTTCACGAAATGTAACCTAACACATTAGTATTTGACGTTCACCATAGGTAGTGGACTGCAGTGGACTACACCAATTATATTATTAATAGTAAATCTGCAGAGTAAAAATGTGTATATATATATATATATATGTGTATATATATATATTAAAAAACTTGTNATATATATATATATATATATGTATATATATAATTAGAAAAAGCAACTAAAATAACCATTAAAATGATTAAAACGGTCTATTCTCAAGTCAGACCAAGCCAATTTACATGTCAATGATATATTTATCCTAAGTGTGAGTAAACATTAATCCTGTTGTCACTATGGCCTAATGTTAAAATTTCATATTTTTCAATTATTATAATGTGAATGTAGTAAGTATTCATCAGTAAAAAAAACAACTTATACTTAATAAAGTAAAATCCAATAGTTGCACCTAAACAGTTCAAAAGCATTGGAACCGTGTGTCAAAAGTTAGTAAGAAAATCATTACATATATTAACTAAGCACATAGTGCAATAAAAAGCCTCAGATATCACCTACTGATCTATTTGTTTGATTAAGTCATGTACCATGCTGATTATAGATATATTGGTTTATAGCGTGTATGAAGACATGGTGTGTTGGACCATACAGTCATTCGCAGTAGGAACAATGTGGTAGGTGCATTAATTGTGATACAAAATTCGGGATGGTTCTAAAACTTAAAGGTCAATCACATAGGCTTAATTGTGATAGGCTGCCACAGATACACTATTCCTGAAAATGTAGTATACTCCACAGGTGTACTTGACCAAAATGTTAAGTAGTGTAGTGCAGTGGACAACTACAATTACATGATTGTCACGTGTTGCAGTGGGATAGTTAATGGGACATTTGCACAATAAAATATATGTGCAGATAAGCTAACATTTTTATCAAATAATCCTACATTGTTTGTTGCATACATGCGTGTAACTCAAATTTACGAAACCATTGGATATAGTGGACTGATATACTGCTACAATGCAAGCATGAAATATGTGCTTTACAATAATCACGGTAACACTACATAACGTAATTTAGCTACACTGGAGGTATAACAAATGAAAAAAAAAAACAAAAAATATATGGTTACCATGGCCGCAAACACTTTTTCAACTGCAGAAATTGGCTGTGATATTGTAAGTAAGAGTCCCACAGGTCAGCATGAGCAACATATAATATCCTCCACCAAAAAACCAGCAGGGTATACATATTTCCTTCTAACATAATACACACACACACACACACACATATATATATATATGATGACACTATTGAAATGTATGAAGTATGCAAAATAGAGCAATATACACGCAGTGTTAGTTGATGGTCTACTTAAAATCATTCTAAAATTCACAAATGTGTTTTAATGCTTTGTGAAAATTGGAAAGAGTTATGTTTGGGGTTTCACAAAACTATAATCAATGGGTTAATAAGATCCAAGGGAAAGCATAATCATGTACGATCTATGTAAAATAACCAATGTATCAATTTTGCAGTAAAACACACATGTTTTCATTAACTCAATTCATTTACTTAAAAGAAAGTGGAAAACTGAAGAGAGAAAAAAACTGCATATGAAGTAAAAACCCTAACATAATACTTGCCTTAATAATATTGTCACAGCACACATTCATAACCATTCCAACACATGTAGCTCTAAACATATTGGATGGCAATATCAGTACAAAATGTTAATAAACCATTACATTTATACCCTGCAACATTAACAAACCAAAAATGGACTGACAATCTAAAGTTGTGATAAACCCAGTTCATGCTTTCATGCGCACTTTTCTAATGACTCTAACATATCAAGGGAATGAGTCTACAAAGGCCTAGATCTCTTCTTGGCAAAGCCTTGTGCATCTTTAGATGACGAACACTGAAAAGGGGACTCATTGTTACGATCGGTGCAACTCCCTTTTCCCGCTTAATATGGCGTCGTTTTGCGGGTGTTAATAGGGATGACAGTGTTTCGGAGTCATCAACAAATTCCTACAAAGGAATTGCAGAACAATGAGAAATTTAAATAACATTTAATAAACTCAATTACAAAAATTCCCTAATGTAACATTGAAGTTCCCATAATAGGACAGATAAGACTTGGAATTTGCCAAACAATCCACTCTACTACATACCCGATTAGCCCCATCAAAATCGCCACCGCCAAGATGCACACTACCGACTTGAGTAACGTTATCGTCAACATCCTACCAACCATAGGGATATCATCCTACTCAATGTATTTACATGTATTCAATTGATAATAAATGAAAAAAATAGTGTACTAACAATGAATGAAATATAATAAAAAAATGTGTTTAACTTACAGCTACATCCGACGTGTGTTGTATGGTTGACAAACCCTCAATCAACCTTCATCTTGACAAATCCTCAGCACATTGTAGGTGGAGTCGTGGCTGTTGAAGTTCGAAGCCTTGACGTTGATCTTAAATAAAACTTTAACATCCAACAACGAATCTAATATGATAGGGTAGGCATCACTGGTATCAACCTAACATGAAAAAAAATAAAACAAACCAAAATTAGACATAGGTAGCATATGTAAAGTTATGTAAGTTATGTACAACAACCAAAATTAGACATGAAAGTTATGTACAGCAACCCAACATAGGTAGCATATGTAAAGTTCATCATGAGAGTGGTAAATATTCTCATATATGATCCCTTGACCTCGATAGCCGTTCATCCAACCAACTAAACAGCCTCTTTATCCCACAAAATACAATTAAAACAGCCAGTATTGTCAGACACGATCAGTTGAAGCTTATACCTGCATAAGAGACAATGCACTATAAGTTTCGGTCTAATATGACATGATTCTCTAATGATCAATTAAATGGATATGATACACAATCCACACCTAAGCTGGGCGTTTGCCTAATTTTTTTGACAGGCTTTACAGTAGAACATAGTCCCCACTTGTTCAACCTTCTTCTGGCACCGTCGACACAATGGATAGTACTAGTCGTCCGGGCCAGCATCAATTGATAAAATTGTGCAAACCGCCCAGTAAACACCCTCCTAAACAGCCCAAACAGTCTCAATGCATTCCAAATGATAACAAAAAATGCACATGACATGTTCTGATGTGACAATACGTTATTTCACATGATTAAAGTGACATACTTCTTCATAATTGATGACTTCTTCTACGGTCTTCACTGAAACCAACCCACGATTAATTTCTTTAGCAATAGACAGGAATGACTGGGAGGAAATTTGACTTATCCTTTGAGAAGAAGATTGGCCTGATTCACACAATCTGTGTGCATACGTGTAAAATAAACATGAGTCACAGATTTAGTCATCAGAAATATAGATTGTTATATTAATGTTGGAAAAGATAATGACAATTGTTACTACAACCTTTGCTTAAAGCAGCCGACCTCTGGAATTTGTGGATTGACCACAATCTTAGAAGCAAGAAAACTACTTTGGATGTTCACCTTTCCTGCAACGCAGAATAGCAAAGAATGGTCAGGAAATCAGGACCAAACATAAATGCCAGATCAATCCGTATACACTTTTTGACATTACCCATGAATTTGTTCTTTTTGAACATCTGGAGCACCACGATGAGTGGTTCTGTTTGATCACATTCAAGCAGTTGAATAAGCTAACCAACTAAATCTCCAAAAATGGTGCAACTAATCCTGTTGTGCCTACACAACACGTTGACGATTCAAATTTAGTTGTTAGCACAATTAACCGGATAGAGTTTTGAAGGACCATACTCAATTGAATGCGGAAAAAGGCAAAAACACACTCAATGTCCTCAATATGTACTACCATACGATATGTGGTGTCCCCTTTTTGTGTTAACAACTACTTAGGTTCTTCCTTCCCAACTATCTCAAACAAAATATCTAAGTTTTATATGAGGAGTAAGAGTCAGTAACATATAATGTTTATCATGCAATATTCAAACTCGTTGGTTATGTGTGTATAAGCGTATGTTAGACAGGTGACTCACCAAACAATTCTGTCTCACTCACGTCGTCATCACTGAGGATGTTAGTAACATTCTTTAAGCTGAACGGAAGAGGAACAAAAGGACTGCCATCAAGCATCCTAATGACTATTATCCTTTTTACTAGTATACTAAACCACTAATATTACTTATTATTCTATGTAATATTCACACATTCTAATAGAAATTTTTGAATTCTTTCTGCTAAAAAAAGTTCGCCGGATGAAAGTCAGCTTGTATTTGTGAGGGGTGGTCTTGACTTTCATGCTGTTTGCTCCAACAACGAAGTTTTGGACCTCATAAAATCTACCTTCACTCAGAATTGAATTGAATTAGTGCACCAAATTTTTGGGAACCGTTGCATGCATTCGCCCCCCTGAAACATCACCATGGTATTGAACTGATAAATTAAAAATGTATGGAAAAAGGCAAGAGCAACTCATTGTATTGAAAGGTCAAGATAACAATAGTGTAGTAATGTTACCTTATCATCAACAAACATCATCTCCAGTGAAAAGATTTCAACCTTGTTGGTTTTGTTTGGTACTCTCTATAGGCGTGTAATGTATACCTGATAAGTGCCAAATTTATACAATTTTGACCTATTGAAATGGCACTTATCTGATTATGTTTTGAAGAATTATCTCATTGAATTCCCCATTTTTTGTAGGTTTATAATATATTTTGTAAGATGGATGCAAGCATGAATAATTAAAGAATAATCCCAAAGGAATGAAGAAAATGGCAAAATAGGAAAAAGAGCTTAAAGGAGGTAATCAGGCATGAAGACCGCTCAGCGGTTACCACGACTCACTCAACGCGCTAAAGACAAAGGCCGCTGAGCAGTGAACCCTTGGCCGCTCAACGGTTGTACCCTCAGAGCCACTTGCAGCCGCGCATTTATTGCACCAGCTGGCGCTAGCCTGGATGGTGGCACCGCCCCTGCAAAAGCTGCCGGAGCATTTATTACTCCACGTGAAATGATTGCACCGCTCAGCGATTTTTCACCGCCGCTCAGCGATATGGATTGAATCGCTCAGCGGTTGTACCCAAACCGCTGAGCGATGGACCCATATTTTGCCTATAAATAGGAGGGCCGAGGCACTCATTCAGAACATCCCCTTCCATCCACAATACACCCCTCTTCCACCAAAACTTCATTCTTTCTCTGTATTTTTAGCTTAGGTTAGTTTAGCAACAAAGAGGAGGCCGGTGAAGGAGCCAGGAGATCGAAGAAGCTCGGCGAAGCGCTGTCATGACGGCGTGATAACGTGTCATGGTAAGCGTCTAAACCTTGCCTCTGAGATTCTCTTGTAAGATGGATTTGTAATCCTCTTGTTGTTGGGATTTTGGTCATTATTGTAGTATGATTGTATTCATGTAACTATTGCATATGAATCTATCTATTTCTTATGATTCGCTTGAATGATTTTATGCTTAATGCTAGCTTTTGTTTAGTGTTTTGATTCTTGATTAGGGACTTAGTTGTATGAACGAAAGTTATACTACTTAAGTCATAACCAAGTTAAGATCAACATCACTATGCTTAACTAGATTCTAGACTTGAACGTTGTGAACGAAAGTTACGATCATTAGAGTTGAAACTAAATCATTTCATCTAATCTTGTTGTCGTTGCTGGAATAAAGGTTAGCCGTTTTAACATCTAGAATAATGCTGGCGTACTTTGTTAAGCTTGTGTGCGAAAGTGCAGTTTAACAAGGGAAACCTGTGATCTTGTCATGCGCGAAAGTGATGACAAGTTAAGAACTGGTGGCGGGCAATCAATGAAATGATAAGATTTGTGTAATAAGTAACTGGATGCATGAAGTTATGATATGATTCAATTCGCCTATTTACTTTTATTTTGTTTATTTACTTATTTAGTTTATCAAAACAACTTTTACCAATCCTTCACTCCATTGTTTAATTAACTAAACTCAAGAACGGTATTTTTGCAACTCTCTGTGGATTCGACTATACCCGACTATACTGCAATTGGATCCCTTGTGGATCTGAAAGCCGTAAAGTAGGATATATATTTAATTTGAACGACAAAAGTGCAAATAAGCTTTCAACGAACTTGGCACAGTTGTGGGAAACCAGATTATGTCAAGATTGAAGAAAGTGTAACAATTGGCTTTCATCAATACCTTAAACTGCCATGTGAGTTTTGTTGGATTTTCCATGTCAAGAAAATCAGTTTTTGCCTCCATGTTTTCCTCCAAGCATTCACCAGGAAATCAAAACAGGTTGTGAGAACAATAATGGAACAAAACAAAACAATGCAAAGACGAACAGGGAAGTAAATGTTAACCTGTGAGGAGCAAAGATGATAAGCAAAGGTTGAATGCAGAGAGGAAAGGCAAAGCATCAATGTTTATCACAAATGGATTTCACCTGCTACCATTACATAGATTTCGTGTATGAGATGAAGCTGTGATATTTGAAAATCTGCTACCACCAGCGATGCGTTAAGACCAAATTGCCCTCGGAGGGAAGTTTGAGCGGGAAAATTTTGCGCGAGAGTGCGACAAGTGTTTTAGAAAGTAGTGGGACCGGGGTGGGAGTTTCTGTCTTTAATAGATATATAGATTATCAGGCCTTATACGATGTAACAAACGAGGTCTAGGCTCTGTTTGGTACATCGTATAGGATAAAACATATAGTACTAGATATGATAGTATAAGGCATGATAGTATAGTATAAGAAATAATTGTATAAACATTTATATTTATCTAATGTTTGGTGTGCACATGTAAAATTATATATAAGTCTAAAATTAATTTTATGAACAAAATATATCATGTAAAAAACAAGTAATCGCACAACATAATCTCACCACTGCCTAAACAGAAAAACAAAAAAAAAAAAAATACACACAATATAATCCCACCCCCAATATTGTAACAACCCAAAACAAGTCAATAACATATCAACACGAAACTCCAAGGCAGCTCATCACTCAAGATCCATTCACACCTTCTTTTAAAATCAGCACACTAGCTAAATCTCATTGCTTCTTTTCTTTCCCCTTTATAATTTGTAATTTTTACAGAAAAGTTTTGGTTCTGTTAGAAATAAATTAGTATATTTAGTATATCTGTGATTGATTTTGATTTATTCATAACAAATTTAGGTTGATTTAATTTGATTCTATCATTTAAGTTATGATTCTATTATTGGCCTATATATTGGCACCTCATTGTAACCATCAGATACGTACAATGTAACACCCAAGCTAGCTAGTATACGCTTAAGTCACAAACTGGCTTGCCAAGTTGTTATCTACTTTGGCTGGGATCGTACTTAGTCCCATTTATAAGTTCAAAAGTATAGTTACCCAAAAATATGGACCGATTTCAATAATGACGACAAAAATAAATCTTGTTGGAGGAATACAAGGTCTTTGGTCGACAAGGATGAAATCAGCGATTGAATATGTGTATGAGGTCATCAGTCGATAAGGATGAAGTCGTCGATAAATATGGATTGCAACAAACGATTTAGTAATAAAAGGATGCTCAAATGAAAAGTGTTTTAGATGTTGCAAATGAAAGGGATCATTGAGCTAAGGTAGTAGTCACCATAAAAAACAAGGCGATAAGTGAGTCAACGAAATTAAAATGACAACAGGTTTGAAGAGTTAGTAAAAATGCAGGTATAAAATTCAAATGGATAATTTTGGAGGGAACGATTATTAATATTCACTCATGCAACGAGCGTAACTTCCCATCCAACGTGGCGTGTGAAGAATAATAACTACCCATCATCTTGGCATAAACTACACATAATGGGCACGTAGTGATAACCACCACGTATACGTGTCGCCCATTGTAACATAACTGGCCCGGATTTGGTGGACAGAAGCCAACTTGGAGAAAACTATCACCAGAGTTTGAGGTGACGGTTAAGGGCCACAAACTCTATAAATAGAGGGCATTAGCATCAGGATAAGAGGTGGTTCATTTATGAAGGATTAACCAAACACTCAATTCCCTGACGATGCAAAGAGTACAAGGAGATCCAATGTATGCCATAGCTCTTTTCTTTTAATTTACTCTTTTCTTTTAATTTCCTTTTCATTTCCATTTGGTTACTTAATTTCGTTTCAATTCCTTAAGTTCTTTATGTAACTTTGTTGTTTTATTTACACTTATGCAAGAAACTTAGGTGTTGTATGTCTATCACTTTTGTGTCCAATTCAATAAAAGTTGTTTTTCATTCCCATTTTCTCTTCCGCAAAAATACAATTTACGCCCCGGTTCTTTACCAAAAACTTCATAATTGTTTGTCCCTTTTGAACATTCTTTTGGCTTTCATCACTAATTCCCTTGGAATTATTTCATGTGAAACAAGATGTTTATAAAGCATCTTTTTCTTTCAAAGTTTATAAAGCTTTTAATACTAACAAAATTTGCACTCTTGTAAATAAGTATTATTCAATAGATTTTAGTGAGCAGAATAAAATTAGTTTCATACATCAATGATACATAAAATCGTCCATTTTGTTATTAATATTTTAAAATTTATTTGATTAATATTATCTTCTAAATTTTAAGTCATTGTTGAACACAAAAATCACTAAATACAATCTCAAACTAAACAAAGAAATGGGCAGAATAAAGCTTGATATCGTATGGATAGCAAAAGGAAGAAAAAGAAAAAAAGGCAAACATACATTTTTTTTTTAACTTGCCTATAAAGTTGTCCAATGGCCTTGCCGCTTTTGCCATCCCCACACACCACCGTTGCCACCACTTTCACAACCCACCACTAATACCATGTGGTGGTGGTGGCCGAGATAAACGAGCAAAAAGATAAAAGTGAGGGGAGAGAAGTAGAAAAGAAAATATTAATGAGGTAAGAGGAATTACAATCTTAATTTTTTTCATTATAAACAATCTTAATTTTTCTGAGATAGTATAAAATGAAGTGGAACAATTATATTTATATCACTCTACTTCATTCCATTCAACTCCTTATTCTAATCCGTTCCGCTCCCCTCTTACCATCAATACAAACATAGACCTTGGCGCATTAGAGTATATAAATAGTTTGAGCCTTTCTTACCTGAAATGCTAAGTTGTGTTAGGTCAACAATTATTATTTTTAATAAAAAAAAGGGAAAAGACTAGGATATAGTATAATTTATAACGGTTTCCTCTTATTTTGACAAAACGTCGAGAAGAAAAGGGAAGTTTATGTATAGATAATTCAAGGTAAACTTATTACCATGAAATGCTACATAAAAGAAACCTTTAAACAAACACATGGACTATCAAATTGTGGGAAAAAGAATTACATGCTAAATACTACTATCTTGAAGAGCTTAGCTTTTGACCCAAAAAAAAAAAAAAAAA
>QANU01052741.1:28157-41473 GCA_003254905.1 Nissolia schottii
CAGACAAACCGGTTAAAGTAAGACCTACTGAAACACGTATGGGTTCGGGAAAAGGGTCACCCGAATATTGGGTAGCTGTCGTTAAACCGGGTAGAATACTTTATGAAATGGGTGGGGTCGCAGAAAATATAGCCAGAAGGGCTATCTCAATAGCAGCATCAGAAATGCCTATCCGAACTCAATTCATTATTTCCTATACAAGTTGAGTCTCTTGACCAACCCTATAGTTAAATTTTGAACTGCTGTTAGTATAATATTTTAATATCATCATCTAATCTCATGTTGCCAGACCACTAAAAAGGTTTTTGAAAATATATATATATATATATATATTTTTTTTTTGAAGTTGAACACTTCGCCACGTTGCAAATCAGATTGGATGGATGATAGAATAAAAAAGCTACACAGTGACGGTAGATTTAAATTAAAGCTCATGGTAATTGTTCTCCTCAAATGAGATGAGATAATATGCATCTCGTCCTGTGCCGTAC
Organism: Nissolia schottii; assembly: GCA_003254905.1. NCBI lineage: Eukaryota > Viridiplantae > Streptophyta > Magnoliopsida > Fabales > Fabaceae > Nissolia > Nissolia schottii. The sequence goes on from QANU01052741.1 coordinate 28,649, forward strand.
AACTATCAGGAAATAATATTTAAAAGAACATAGAAGTTCGATGTTTGGCAGAGAGAAATAACTCACTTTTAAGCCCTGATAATAGGCTTCTACCGCATCGTGTGAAGGAGTAACATTACGAGCTTGCATCAAGTCCCATAGGTAGTTGGCAGTAGTATATCCCCCAGTCTACCATTTAAGAAACAACACCAGAAGAGACACATTTAAACCCAGGGCAGGAATATAATACATCTTGTGTTATCAAGCACTTGGAAGTAATTGCAGGAGTTTGCATACCTTTTCGCCAGCAGCTAAATGCAGAAGCTTGCTTCCCACTCTGGGATTTAAGAAAAAGCTCCTTTCGTTCATCGCTACCTGCATTTATATATTTGAACAGACCAAGACTCAAAAATAGCATCATGTAACGAAGTTGATAAGGTAGCTACAGTAACCTACCAGTATATTGTGAGCAATTTGCATTCCTTTTTCAGTGTATCCAACCATTGCCCCCTCTGCAATTGTCTGCAGTCATGTTGGATTGTATAATTCAGTATGCATTTTATACAAATTGTAACAAAAAACTAGCACCAAGTAAATATCAACTTTTCAATAAGGAAAAAAATCCCTAGCTACAGAAGCAAAAAAATGAGGCAAAAGTCGTCAAAAGCAAAAAAGTGCTCTTAAGGCACTAGGAGCTTATAACGCCTTGAGGCAAGAGTTGCCAAAGGGCACACACCTCACAAATGAAAACGTTAAAAAAAAAGTAAAATATGTCAATATTATGCATAATTAATCATTAAAATCCATAATACAGCATGATAATAATTTAATAATAAGCTTTAAAGGCTATCTATAAAAAAAAAAAACAAAAAAGAAGCTTTAAAGGCTAGTTCATAACCAGAATAGATATTAGATGTATAGAAGCCGTAAAGTTCACCAGAAAAAAAAAATGAAAATCAATATAGGAGTGCATCCATAGAATCATCACCAAAGCTTTATTTTTTGGGAATAAAAAAGAGACCAAGACCTTTTATATGGACAAAGACAAAATGATAAAATCAAGGAGACCCAAAAGAATTACTAAATCTGAAGACTTTCTATAAGATAATGATAAAATCAAGGAGACCCAAAAGAATTACTAAATCTGAAAACTTTCTATAGACTTCCTGTCATTTAAATTTATGAAAAAAGAAGTCCCAAGAGTAGATGGAGTCTTGAATATTATAATAATTCTGAATTGCAGAGCTGTGAGAAAGGCGATATAAGGAAGCACGGATACGGACCGGAGGGTGCCGTATCCGTGTCGGATATGCAGATATGCAGATATTCGCTTCCTCGCTCTGTTTGCATGTGTGGTTTCAATTTTCAAATCCCAAAATAGGAGACACAGTAAGAGTGGATTAGGACATTAGAACAAAGAATATTAATTTTATTTTTAAATAATTATAGTACATTGAGATAATTTGTTTATTTACGTGAACATCTACTTTTATGTTTATAACTTGTCATTTTTTATTTATAATATATTATTTTATGTTTTATTATACAACGTATCCTAGCCGTGTTGTATCCTATATTTTTAAAAGGTGTTGTATCCCCGTATCTGTGTTGTGTCGTATCTGTGTCACCCTGTTATACCCGTGCTTCTGTATGGAAGAGCTAGGCTAAAGAGGAGTCTCATATCTAACCGTCTTCTAGAAGTAGATACAACAGTAGAATAAGCTTGGGAAATGAACTTCTAGGGACTAGAGTGAGGAGCTTGAGAAGCTGTTTTGGCGTCCCACCCGTTACTATCAAGGCCATATGGTAACAACTGGTATCTATTAGATAGGAACTGAGAAGAAAATCTGTTTATTGATGTAGAGACTAATATCAATGTGAATATAGCCCTTGTATGGGAAACAAACAGAAAAGAAATGTAGCAAGAAAGAACAGAAATGGAAAATAGCCGGGTTTACTACACCCTCCTATAGACCTCCACTACTCGCTCCCCCAAATCTGTCCAGATCTGTATTTTCTGGATGACTAATTTCAGTAATCCTAACACAAGAATAGCAAATTTGTCTCACTCCTAGATCTGTATTTCTCTATGAGTCAGCGTGTATTAATTCCAGCATCAGAACAACTAACTTTTCTCACTCCTACCCCATTCTCAGAGAAACACTAGCAACTTCAACTGGTATATGAAATATAGATAAGAAGTAAAAAGTATGCTAGAGAGACACGCCTTGATTCAACCACCTAGCAAAAATATGTCCATTTCCAGGATCCCAAAAACAAAAATAGATCTAGAATTACCACCCAAAGGGAAACTCAAATAAACCAAAGGCAACTCCAAAAATTACATCCTGGTAAAGAAACAAAAAAAGATAGGCCTTGAGAGTCCACATCAATGCCAGATAAACCAGTGTTGTGCCCAAGGTTGTAAAACTCGAGAGTTCAAGTAAACTCGTAAAGTCCCAGTAAACTTGACTCGTAATCTCGTAAGAGTTTACATTTACGAGTTTACATATGTCAAAAAATATGTTATAAACAATATAATTAGGAACCAAACATGATTAAGTGTTGTATTTATAACTGACATTGAATAATGTTAACTTTGAAATAAAATAAATGAAAGAAATATCATAAAATATACTTTAACATATTTTATTCTGTATGCGTATTACTTTATAGTTCAATAAAACATAGAGCAATTATGATAAATGTATAAAATTAGCGCAATAAACTCAATAAATATTGTTTAACATAAACAAAATCAGCTAAGTATTTAAAAAAGTTGCCAAATTTGTACATTTTGAGGTAAACTCATAAACTCAGATAAATTTTAACTTGTAAACCTGCTAATAAAATCGAGAGTTTACTTAGACTCGCACGAGTATACCAAAAGCGAGTTTACATGAGTGTTAACTAGTTTCGTGTTATAGAATCGTAAACTCGTAAGAGTTTATTATGGGTTAACTCGAGAGTTTAACAACCATGGTTGTACCAATTAATCTTCAAACTAGAAGATAGCGTGAAATTTTGTAAAAGTGACACGGCACTCAAAAAATCATCCTCATTTATCTAGGAACAAGATATTGTTAGAAGCAAAATGCAAATGAGAGACCACAACCCGTTTTGATCCCACTTTGACAGCATTAACTAATCCTCTCCCGATTGATCTAAAGACCAAGCGACTATGAACATCCACCATTAGAGCAAACAAAAAAGGGGATAAAGGACCTCCTTGTCTCACACCCCATTAACTATGAAACCAAGCTTTTGGCTCACAGTTAACTATCACTGAAAAAGAACCAGATGCAAGACATCCTGAAATTCAATTTCTCCAACTAGAACCAATCCTTTTCTCTCTATCACCTTGTCCAAAACTCCAAAACTAACCCTATCAGAAGCATTCTTACTAATTCCCTAAACCAAGTCTTATAAAAACATCTCTAGTTGTGACTAAGGTGCTCCAGGTGAGCACCTCGGCAAAATAACAAAAGCAACATCAAGGTGGAAAAAGCACTTGACTCATTGAAGGGGCAATGCTTGAACCAATGTAAGGCGCTGAGGCCTTGCAAAACCTTGCCTAAACTCCTTAGGCGCACTTTGTAGTGCCTTTGCCTACACTGATTGGAGCTATCATGGGAAATTACAAAACAAACTGTCAGCCACATTTACTATTTTAATGGAGACTGAAAGTTAGATGCTAGAGGGAAGACAAATATAAATGAAGAAAAATCGGCATTTTTTAAATTCAGACATGCACACAGCATTGTCACAAAGGACCTTATCCACATTACTGAAGTCTTCAAGAATGTGTGAACAAACACAAGCATTCAATTACACGATTGGCATTGAAAGTCATAGAAACTACACGACCAAACTCACCACAAAAAGATCTGCAACAACAGCTCCTGAATTTATGTAGCCCTCAAAAGCTTCAAGACCACGATCAATATCTCCTGCATTGCAATAACACCTGCATAATAACGTTAACCAACGATAAAGTGATTATATATATACATATACATACACACATATATATATAAAATAAATAAATAAAAGAACCTTAGTAATCAGAAGAAAAGAAGATTAAAAAGACAATAAAGGACAAGATATCCTCATTACAAAAACAACAAATTAAACAAGAAACATCAAAAGAGCAAAGCTTCCCAATCTCCTAGCATATCTAAGAGGGAAACACGTTTAAAAAGAACATGTGCTTTGCACCAAATAGAAGCCAAACACCTAATCATATCCCACAAGACATGCTTGTGTGAATGTCTACCATTAAAGATGTGAGTTACAGTCCAACCAAATACATCAAACAATGGCATAGACTTCATACTACCACAAATATTTGGTTTCCTTCCTCCTCCCAAAACCAGCAAAATGCCGTGTCAGCCCTAATTTAGCTGTTGGGCTTGGGATTAGGAATTAGGTTCAGGGGTGGTTTGGTAATTTTATAATTAATAATTAGGTTAAGAGGCTATTTAAGGTTGGACATAATGCATTTGGGAAGATTAGACTAGAATTAGTAGAGTCAATGGTCTCTCGAAGAGCTACTAATTCTTGTTTTCATATTCACATTTACCTTAATATAATTTCTTATGCAGTATTTTCTTAAATACATGGAAGATTGTTACAATTAGTATCAGAGCTCCTAATCATGGGAACCGTATGCCCGAAACTGTGCGAGCTACAACACAGAAATCAACAAGAAGGAGAGGAGGCAATCTAGGAGTCATCGGAAGAGGGAAAAGCTTCTGCAATTTGACGGGGACAATCTCGATTATGGTTGGTCCATTTAAGTGGCCAAGCACTTTGATGCAAAAAGAACTCTAGAACATATTAGTCAATGGCGGATAGCGGCGCGGAGCAGCCTGCCCCAAAAAACACTTGCGGGAGCGGGATGTTTGCTATTTCTATATATATATAATTATAATTATGTGCAATTTATATAGCATACATACAAGTGTTCAACAATAAGAAACTATCCACAATTACATTCATTCATTCATCATTAATAATCACAATCCACAGTGAAAAAGTAAACAAAGAACACCAAACCGAAAGGAATAGATGACAAGAGGTGGGGGCAGCAGGCCAAAGGGAAAAACAAAGGAAAATAAACAGAAAGAAAAAAGAAGAAAAGAAACAGGCTACAGTGGGCAGTGGGTGGAGGAGAAAAATGAAAATATAGAGAAAGAGGAGGGAGGAGCATAGGATAAAAGAAGTACGGTTGTTCCTGTATGCTCTGTTTTTTCACGTAAAATAACAGTTTTAGTGAGGAAGGTTGAAGAAGGTGAGGTGTGGTAAGGGCAAACAAGAGATTTCCTAAGTTTAAGTCGGGGCAAACTAGAGATTCCAATAGTTTAAGAGAGGCCAAAATAGTAACTTTCTGGTTTACTCGAGGGCAGAATAGAAATTTGACTTGCTTAAGTGAGGGGAAAAATAAAGACTCCACTGATTTAAGTGAGGATTGAAAAGTAATTTTGCTCGAAATGTTAAAAATTTAGGGTTTTCCAATCTGAAAACCAGCATCCGCCATTGAAGGGGGCAGAAACAAGCTTCAAACCCCAATTTTCAAAGCAAAATGGCAGAAAACGATCATCAAAGACAGATAGCGGCTGCAAGAACGCAATTCGCACCTCTATTTGGCCACTATTGCAACCATGACTCTCGCTATTGCGAAAATGCGACGCGGCAAATGCTCCGCCATGGCCTACCACAGCGCCACGCCGCAATTTCGCTATTGTGCCATCGATATCTATGCTCCAGAATTAGAGAAACTATAGGCAATGGTAGATGCTCTAAGGGGGCGTGCATACATTTGGTATCGATTCAGGGAGTGGCACAACCGATATGGTACAGGGTGAGATGTTGTGAAGGATATGGTCAAATGTCTTCATCCCAAATATGATTTTATCAGCCATTGTGGGTAGAGGACAAAAAGCAGGATGAAGTAGTGCTGAAGCTAGAGCTAGAATTAGAGGCCATATAGGAGGTGAAGACAAAAGAAGGAATGGGAGAGGTGTTTGCGGATCACCACCATTATCATGCTTGGAATTCCATTGAAAAGGATGGCATGGAGAAGAAGGTATTTTTTGGAGGGGAGGAATCGCCAGAAGGAGAGGACGAGAAGCAAGACCTACGCACAAGCAAAGGGTTTTTGTGCCAGGTGGGGGCTGCATGTGGAAAGCATCCACAACAGTCCACAACAATGCTAGCCATTGCCCAAGTGCCAAGTCCGTAGGGGTCAAGACCTGCGCACGAGCAAGGGTTTTTTGAGCCAAGTGGGGGCTGCGTGTGGAGAGCATCCACAACAATAGTCCATACCGATGCTAGCCATTGCCCAAGCGCCGCCAAGTCCGCAGGGGTTGCTGGAACCACTAGATCCAATGTCACTAGTATAGACTAAGGGGTTGGGAGCCACAAAGTCATTGTTGCCGCCGCCAGATCCTGAGGCTGAGGCAACCATGACAACAACAGTACGAAATGAGTTTGGAGCCACTAAACAAGTTCCTTGCTACTACGAAAAAGACGAGAGACGGGCAGCACTCTAGCAAATCACAAACCAAGACTAGCTATTGAGGAAGTGGGTCAAAATTTTGACCTAATGAGCCAAGAACAAATTATCGAGGTACCAGCTATGAAAGATCCAGTAAGTAGGGAAGAGTTATTGGGCCCAAACTTTGTACCTCTCCGATAGTGGCCCATTGGTGTAGGGTCACCCTATTTGAAGTTAGAAAGGTTACTCAAAGGTCCCAAATAGGTGTATGTGCACAAGAGACTGAAAAAAAAAAGTTGGTAACCAATACGTGGTCAAACTCTCTGCCTCACTCAGCAATGGGGAGAAGACAATCTGTAAGGATTGTGTGGTAGTAGCCGCCCCAAACCCACCAGACCCAAGTTCATCCTTATTTTTCAAGAAGCAGGACCCAGGAAGAAGCCCTCCATTTTTTCTACATCACTTTGAGGACGAAGTGATTTATTGAAGGGGTGGGTGTCGTCCCGTGCGACCCTAATTTAGTTATTAGGCTTAAGATTACGAATTATTTATTAGGAATTAGGGTTAGGGGTGGTTTAGTAATTTTTTAATTAATAATTAGTTAAGAGAGGGCTATTTAAGGTTGGACATAATGCACCAGGGAAGAGGATTTGGGAAGATTAGACTAGAATTAGGAGAGTCGGTGGCCTCTCGAAGAGCTACCAATCCTTATTTTCATATTCACATTTGCCTGAATTTCTTATTCATTATTCTCTTAAATATATGGAAGATCGGTACACAAAACTAGTCAATAGGAATTGATCCGAAGTTATAAGATACACCCAACACTCACCAAAGAAACCAAATAAAGCATTCAATAAAAAGTCATCCATAGAAGAATGCAAGAACAAAGTGTAGTTGATTTAGTTTGCACCACACATAACAAATGTCAAGCGAAACAATTATATGCATTTTTGGAACTTGCAACATGTTTTTGGTGTTAACTCTATTAGCACAAATGTCTATAATAAAAGATTTAGCCTTCAAGGGAGCTTTGGACCTCCAAATTTGTTTATTAAGCAGAAAAGAAGTTATAGTCAAAGAATGATCCAGGAATTGAAAGTAAGATTTACCATTAAAGAAAAAGTTTAGGGAGAACAAGAGACCAAGACCTTTTAACAAGAGGAAACAAATTGACAGAATCAAGGAGATTCAAAAGGATTATTGATTCTGAAGACCTCCTTATCTTTAGCTTGGGTAGTTGTAATAGTGTCCCACCTGTTCATGCTTACTTCATCAACCATACTGCAACCCAGTGTTATCAATAGTGGAATAGCAAAAATAGCGTTTTGCTCAAAACCTACTATTTTTTCCCCCTATAGCGCCGCTATTTCTGCTATAGCAGCCAATCAACACTGTAAAATAGCATAGCGGCAAGCTCAAAACCTGCTATGCTATCCTGCTATAGCAGCACTATAATTATTGACAACACTGCTGCAACCAAGTTGACCAAATTAGATGTTTACAAGTATGCCCCTTTACAACCAGTTAAGAGCCTATTTAGAGCAGCATACTCTAGTTGGTTAGATTCAATGGCTTTGTTTTTTGTTGAAAATAAAATGAAATAATGGCAAAGAAAGGCTTTGGCAAATATTCTAAATGTATGAGATGTATAAAAAACACAATCCAATGCTCCTATTTATACTAATGAGTCAAGTATTAGTGTAGTATAACAAGTAGAAGTCCAACTCAATAAGATTACTAACATAATAAGACACATAAATCAGCTTCCACATCTGGTGTTGTGCAATTATATTGATAAATTGGCTCTCAATTTCATGTTTCCTTACTTTGAGCACTTTCTCAATAATTCTTAATGGTGAGCCAAAATCATGGTTCCGAGGTCAGAGTAGACTAAGGCAAAGAGACCCACTTTCCTTAGTCGCTTGTTTTCCAAGGCAGTGGAGAATGTTTAAGGTGCCAAAGTGGAATTTGAAGGGATTGTGGAATTTCATTTGCAGTTTGCTGATGACACCATTTGGTTCCCCGATAGAAAGAAGGATAGCATGGTGAATGTCCTCTTGCTTCTTTAGATTTTTTAGTTAAACTCAAATAAAAAAATCAACCTATCCAAAAGCAGTATAGCTGGTATTAATATTGGCTCTCAACACTCTCTACCCTTCTTTAGCAAGTTGTCAAACTTTGAGTGACCTCGTGTACTTGGGTGTTCGTCTAGGTGGTAACCTTAGATCTGCTTCTTTTTGGTATCTTCTTGTGGAAAAGATCTCCAAGCACCTTGGAAGTTGGAAGGGGGTTTATTTTTCTTTAGGTGGACGGATCACCCGCATTCATTGTTGTCTCTTTAGTATCCCCCTTTACTTCATCTTTGTTCCACATACAGGTGGTGTTGCCAGTCCCATTGAAAAGATCATGAGGGACTTTCTTTGGTCAAGTGCTTTGGATTTGAAACGTGATCATCTAGTTAGTTGGGAAGGTGTGTTGTCCTCCCAAGAAAGGAGCATACCACACCGAAAGTCACATTTTAAGTATCTTGGGACTATTATATAAGATGATGTAGAATGAAGGGAGATATGAACCATAAAATTCAAGCCAAAAGGATGAAATGGAAGCTTGGTTGTTAAACTCAAGTGAACTTTTAAACTAATATGAGTGTACGATCCTACCACATAAAAACAAGTAAACTCACGTAAATTCTTTCTTGGGTAAACTCTGTGCGAGTTTAAGTTAACTCTATACAAATCTGTAGCGAGTTTACAATTTTAAACTTAAGCTTGATTTTTCCCTCAAAATTTACAAATGTGGCAATGTTTGTTGGATGCTTAGTTGACTTGTTTATTTCAAACAATGTTTGTTTAATTTATTAAGCTAATTTTATATATTTATCATTCATAATTGAGTTATGTTTTATTGAACTACAAATTACAAGCCACAAATTGTCTAGTGGTAAGGGGTTTGGGTAGTACACATGAGGTTTAGGGTTCAAACCTCATTGTCACCATTGTACCATAATACACGTACAAAATAAAATATGACATAACAGTTAAGTCATGAATATAATATTTCTTTCATTTGTTTTATTATAAAGTTAACATTGTGCAATATCAATTATAAATATGACATTTAATCATGTTTAGTTACTAATTATATTGCTTATATAATATATTATTTTATATATGTAAACTCTTACGAGCTTACAATTCGTGTTTGTTGAGGCTTCACAAGTTTACTTTAATTCTCAAGTTTGACAACCATAAATGGAAGAATGCTTGAGGTGTTATTTGTGATAAGAAAATGCCATTAAAGCTTAGGGGAAAATTTTACTCTTTAGCTAAAAGGCTTGTGTTGTTGTCATATATGAGACTAAATGTTAGGCAGTAAAAAGCCATCAAGAAAATAAGTGCAATGTTGCAAAGATGAGAATATTGCATTGGATGACTAGATAAACTAGATAAGATAGGATTGACAATGAAGGCATTAGAGGGGAAATTAAGGTAGCACCTATCATAGAAAAGATAGTAGAATCTTGTTGCAGGTGATTTGGTCATGTGTGACAGTTGATGAAGATTTGTAGAAGGTAAAGGAGAGTAAATTAGACAAAGGGTAACCCAATAGTTAGGGGAAGAGGGAGACAAAGAACAGGTGAAACCATTAAGAAAGATTAAGATTTAATTCATTTACAAACATGTTTTAGAATAAAATACTATTGTGTCATTAAATTCACGTGGCCAACCCCCACCACCTAGCAGTAAAAGGCTTGATTCTTGTATTATACAGACAAAAATTATTCAGTGTTTGTTTATATAGATTTTTTTAAAGGAACAAATAATATTGCAAAAGCATCCTTGACCTACCGAAGGATACCCTCAAAAAGCAGCTATAAATTTTAAGAAATTACTAATGGATCAACAAAACCTTAGAGTTTAACATCCTTAAAATCTAGAAGACCAAATACCACCCGTTATTCATAGAACTAGCAACTTCATTTCTCAGCACAGGTTAGGAAAGGAGCTACCCAAGAGTGAAACACCCACCTGACAATTTTCTCTGCATCTGTATGCTTCTCAATTTGTTTTTGTTTCTTTCTTTTGCTTTTTATTAATGGTTTGATTCATTTTTCCCCTCAATTAAGGGCTATGGTTGTGGCTAGTGGGGGATCCTCAGCTTCAGCAAAACCAAATTGGACTAATTTAGGATTGAAGTGGAAACTATTTTTGAATTAAAATAATAAAATTATTGTTGTCAGCAACATCTGAGGAAAATTTAAATTTACATCAGGAGGCATCTCTTAAGCCAAAAGACATACATGGAAAAGTCCAGTAATGTTGCAATATGTCAGAAGTGCCCAAAAGAAGTTAAAGAGCCATGTGAAAGAATCAAGGAGAAGACAAAGGAACTGCCGCTTCTAGTGCTGATATTGCAGATTTAATGCCTGTTTCATTTTAGAAAAGTTTTCTCTTCATTTCATGTTTTCAATTAGTGAAAAGAGGAAACGAAATGAAAACAATGTGATAATGTTACGTCCCCTGAATATGTTAGAACAGAACAGAGAATTGAGGCAAGGAAAATTCCACCCTTGCCCTTCAGTTACAGCAGAAGAAAAGAAAAAAATAAGGAAGATCAAGTCAAAGAGCAAGTCAAGATTTTAGAAAAGGATTAGTTAGGATTGATTAGTTAAGATAAGATTAGGATTAGTTAGGATTGATTAGTTAATATAAGATTTGATTGTTAGTTAATTTTAATATTAGGATTCTGATAGGGGATTTAAAATTAGATCATATCTTTTATCTTGTTAGATAGGGTAGTTAGGAAACAAAGGTTATAAATAGAAGAGCTCTCAAGGGGTTTAGGGAAGAAGGAAATCAGGACCAGACCAGGCTAGACACCCCACTAAAGACTCATCTATTGCTATTTCTTTTATTGTTCAAGGAGAGTAACCTCTAAAGGAGTTGTCCATGTCCTCCCCTCAGCTTCCCTGTTCATTCCTTTTACTCTCTTACTCTGCCGCCAGAGGAGTCCTTTTATTAAATTTTACATATTTTTTGTGTGTTAATTAAGCATTGTTTTCCTTTTTTTATTTTTTATTATTTAAAATAATATTTTAGAATCCCCACAGATAGCCATGGGAGGTAGATATCAATGGGGATGGTGTAGAATTTTTACCCACGGTAGGGGATCAGGAATGGGGGAGAATTTCTCCCTACAGCAGGGATTGGGAATGGGGGAGTACTACCCGGCCCTTCCCCGACTGATTGCCATCCATACATACACTATTGACAACATTGTGACACAAAAGCTAGATCTATCACCACATGCAACAAAGGCTAGCAAAACAGAAGCTATCAATCAACACGCTAGTTATTCATATGATTAGCTTAAGCAAGCTTAAACTCCAGCATATGGCATTGGCAAATTTACATTCAATAAAAATTTATAGTTTGGCGACATGTATGATCTGTATGGTACAAACTACAAAAAGTAATTACCTAATTACTTGCATCATAATGTAGATATCAGGAGTTTTCTCATCCTTTTTCAGCATTTCCAGAAGTGTTTCCATCAACTGCGGCGTTCAGATATCAACCATGCAAATTTAAAAAGAAAGTTTAAAACAAAAATTAGTAGAAATGAAAAAAAAATGTAAAAATAAAATCAACTTAAAGTAAACTAAAAAGAAAAAACACACTATTAAGCATCTGACAAAATGTTACTCTTTCCTTTTCAACCCAGGAAAATAAAAAGGATGGCACAGTTCTGACAGTGGTATGTTTAAGATTTAATAGATAATTTAACAATATCTTTTTTAACTCCTGGTAGTATATATGCCCTTGTTGTAGCTCACAGAATTATGGTGGTAATGTGCAAATTGAGCTTAGTAGTTCATGTTAAAAACTAGAAAGAAAGCTTATAAATTGGTACACATAAATTTTATTGCTATTGTTAATTTAATCTCTATTTTCTGTTTAGTACTTAGTACAAACTACAAAGTGAAGCCATAATCATAATAGAACTAATAGAAAGATTTCCATCAAAGGGAAGATTAACGTGTTCATTCTAATTTAGCAGAAAATATTATTAAAATTTTCCCTGCCGTGAGTCAGTAAGCCAAAATGAAGAGTGTAAAAAACATTGAACAGAAATAAACAATATTAAACAGGAAAGTGGACAACATGGGTTGGCTTAAACTCCATAGACATCCAGATTCAAACATTTGAGCCAATTTCTGAAATATCAATCTTGATGATTTGATCCCAACACAAAATCATGTGTTCAACTGATTTCTTGTCATACATAAACAGCCAGCATTGGAAGGTAAGAGAGAGAGAGAGAGAGAGAGAGAGAGAGAGAGA